>PJEM01005314.1:0-53251 GCA_004023845.1 Helogale parvula
GGGGGTGGGGGGGTCCAAATTCTTTGCTGTTGACGAGGGGCCTGGGGACAGGGCATGAGAGAGGATCCTCAGATGGGCTGTTGAGGGAGGACTCGAGATGAACAAGGACCCAGTTGGGGAGTTGAGTCTCCCAGAAGCACACCCTGAGCTCAGGGACTGGCCATTCACTTGAGAAAAGCTCCCAGGAGAAGCCTGGAAGGCAGTGGGAGATGCAGGACAGAGAAGGGGTGAGGCCAAGCGGTGCAGGGGAAGCCCCAGAGCCAGCCTGATCCTGCCAGGAGCTCTGGAGCGTGAGTTACACCTCGGGTGTGTCCCGGTTGGAGGTGAGGAGCTGGGCTTTCGCACACACCTCCCAGGCACGGGTTGGCCACCTTGGGTGAGCACACGCCCCCAGGCACACGTTGGCCACCATGGGTGGGTGCAGGCAACGCAGAGCTCCCCAGTCTCTCCCGAATCCCCGTGCAAGTGAGGTGGCTCCAGGGCCCAAGTGGAATCATCTGAGGGTACAGGGTCAGGCCTTCAGCAGCAAGGACAGAAGCCCCCAGAAGCGCAGGGATCGGAGCACAGAATGGGGAAGGGATCCCGGGAGAGCCAGGCAGGACACCAGCAGCATTCCATATACAGACCTAGCTGTGATCGGAAATATAATAATTTATATTAGCGCCAATACTTGGCGCAAGGCGCTCCTTCCGCCTGCCATGATGTTCCCTCTCTTTGCGTAATGAACCGCTATGCATCCTTCGCACCTCAGCTCAAGTGTTTTTTCTTGAAGAAGTCATTCCTGACCCGCCAGATGGAGTCTCTTTCTGGGCTCCTCCTGGGTCACCACCGTCTCCTCCTTACAGCCTCTGCACCTGGGAATTATTTGCTTGTTTAATGTCCCATATCTCACTTCTTTGCTGGACGGTGGGCAAGACTGGCACTGGGCCTGTGCTGGTCCCTGGTGAAAGCCTGTGGCCAAGTCCGGGGTGGGAGGGGGGGCACGCGGTAAGAGGTTAGTAAGCGTGTGTGGGATGCCTGCTGGCTCCGTGAGCCTCCTGGCTCTGGTTCGCTCCAGGCCTGCTCAGGTGCAGAACGTGGCGGGCCAGCTGATCCCGGACAGTGGCTCGGACGGGCAGGGCCTGCAGGGGTGCAGGGAGGGTGGGTGTGGCGGGGGGACCTCATGGTGCCAGGAGCTCTGGTGGCCACAGAGGGCTGCAGGCTTGTTGGAAAGATGGCGGAGCCCAGAGGCGCCTGAAGGCCAGCACAGAGGACAAGCTTGGAGGCTGGAGAACAGACATAGTGGGAATGAGGGCATGGACTGGAGGACTTGTGCCTTGTGGCAGGTCCTGGTGATAAAACAAGTTGTGTGACATTGGGCGAGTGACCTAATCTCTTGGAGGCTCAGCTTCCTCATGGGTAAGTGGAGATAATTCTGTCCTGAAGTTTCAGTAAAAGGAAGACTCTTAGGAAAAGTTCTTTCTTCCCTTCAGACTTCCCTATCTGTCAGTGTATGCTGCATAACAAACTCAAAAATCTCAGCAGTTCACAACAAGAAGTGTTTCTTTTCCTGTCCTGGGCCTGCAGGTTAGCTAGGTGGCTGATCTAAACAGGGCTCTCCTGGACTCAGCTATGCTGGGCTGGACTCCACATTTCTGACCAAGTCCAGGTCTGCTCCTCATGCCTGCCTGTATTCTAAACTCCCCAGGGCATGTCATCTCATGGCAGATTGCAAGGGTCTTGGGGGACAAGCGGAACCCACATTGCTCATTAAGCCCTGAGCTTGGAGCTGGCACTTTTGCCCACATTGCATTGGTCAAAGCAAGTCATGTGGTCAAACCCAGCGTCAGCGGGCAAAGAAGTAAATGCTTCCCACTCTGGTGCAAGATGTTGCAAGAAGCCGCGGTGGCGGCGTGGCTGTGAGATTCTGTAGCAGGGAAGGGGCGCTCAGCCCCAGCCCTTCTGCCCCAGGCGGGTGAAGTCCGAGCTTTGGTTTACATGAGCTCTTGGAGAAGACATGAAACCTTTCCCACCGTGCCTGGCAGCCTAACTAGGATGCAGGGTATGATGCATAGTTTCTAGCCGTCAACTATTGACAAAGGCCCCAGCCTCTCCCAGGGTCTTCACTATTGGCCTGAAGTCCCCAGACGGGGGTTCCACCATCCAAATACCCAGACCACATGCTGGCAGACAGAGCGTTGTCACTGCCTGACCCCTGGCTCCGACTGTGGTGGCACCGACAGAGACCTCAGACGACGCGTCTCAGAACTGTCATTTCAGTACCAGCCCGAGTCATTTAGCCTGCAGCTCCTTTGATGTGAGAGGTTCAAAGCACTTTATAAGCTGTTCAAGTCCGCGAAGAGAGCACAGGGCTTACTCCCGCTGCACTGATATCAGAGAGTGAAAGGCACAGATTTGGGACCTCATGATCTCAAATCCCAGTGGGGATCCCAGCTCACAGCAAGCTGCTGCATGCCGGGTAAGGGAGAGGGGGGTTGACCTGACATTCAGGGCCTCCTGGGCGGGAGGGTGCCGTGGACAGGACTGCTGGCTGTGTGGGTGAGGGTGCAGGGCAGTGTGGGGGGGTGGCTGCCTCAGGAGCCAGAGCTGAGAACCGAGAGCTGGAGGGTTCCAAGCCTGAGGAAGGGGTATGGGTTGAGAGACAGAGATGTTGGCTCAGAGCAGCGGGGAGAGATGTGGATGTGGAAGTAAGTGCAGACTGGCAGGGAGCAGGACTCATGCCAAGTCGTTCTGGGAAGTCTGCCCAAGACAAGGCAAGAGAAAAGCCAAGGAGCCCAGCTTCAGAAAGTGGGGACGGGTTAGGACAAGGTAGACCCCAGCCTAATGGCCGGGGGAGCGGGGGGGGGGAAGGTGTAAGACAGAGCCCCTCCCCCACCTCCACCACCATGCAGGTCCATGCCCACCCCACCCAGCGGGCAGCCTGGCGCTCACCAGGGAGTTTGGGGGAGCTGGGAGCAGCTGGTGGGCGGGGCTGGGGCAGGCTTGGCAGTCCACGCTTTCCTGCCTTTGAGCTTCATGCCTCCTTGCGGAGCTGCCGCATCAGTCCCTTCTGCACATGTGAGACTGAGCCAGCAGTGTTGGCCTGCATGCTCTCCGCGCCCTCAGACATGTGACAGGGGGGACCCCCGCCACAGGGCAGGTCCAGTGGAGACAGGACGGTGCCCAAGGATTACAGACGCCCCACCCGCATCGCCGCCCACCACAGCTTGGAGGGCAGGCCTGCTTCTCCCACATGTGGGGTGTCACACCTTCCGGCCCACCCACTGTGCTGCGGAGGCTGAAGCTAACTGAGAATCTCCAGCCACCTGGTCCCACCCCGAGTCTGTGGCTCCCGGTGTCTGCTCTCCGCCCTCCTGTCTAGCTGGAAAGTCCGTGGTTCCCCCCACCACCTGCCCACTTTCCCTTGGGTGCTGCTCTTCTGACAGTGTTCCCCATACAATTCACTTAACCACTCTGAGACTCCGTTTTCTCAGCTGTGAAATGGGGCAGCGGCACCCACCTGTGATATTAGGTATCCCACAAACTAGACAGCGCACCCAACATACCTGGCCCAGTTCCAGTTTCTTCCATCTGGGGAGAGCTGAAAGTCAGAGAGGTTCCAGGAGACCCCTCAGAGGGCCCCCTCCCCTGCCCTGGCATAGGACGACAGCAGGAAGCTGCTCTTGCCCCCGCGAGCCTATCCTCTGTCCCCAGTGGCCAGTACCTGGACTGTTCACTGTTCCGAAGCAAGGAACAGTGAAACAGACCCTGGCCCCTCCCCCGGAGAGCCCTTGTTCCCCACCTGCTGCCCCCACCCCACCCTCCAAGTGCCATAGCTCCCAGCCCTCCAGGCCCCCTGAACTCACAACACCAGACTGCTTGCAAAACACAGCCCCCTCAGGGGCGCCTGAGGGGCTCAGTCAGCTATGTATCTGACTTCAGCTCAGGTCATGATCTCATGGTATGTCGGTTCGAGCCCCACGTCAGGCTCTGTGCTGACAGTTCGGAGCCTGGATTCAGATTCTGTGTCTCCCTCCTGCTCTCTCTGCCCCTCCCCTGCTTGCACGCGCTCTCTCTCTCTCAAAAATAAACAAACATAAAAATTTTTTTTTAAAAAGTGGCCTCTTCGAAAGGTCCCACAAATAGTTCTGAGACCCTCAAAAACCCCTCAACATGCCCTCCACCGGCACTGAGCATTGTCCCTTTCTCCGTCGTCAGCTCTCACTTGTGGGGGGCAGTGGCAGGGGAGACCCTTGAAGAAGTCTGTGCTGTCTTTTGTGCACCCCGGGGTCACCGGGGTCCCTGCCCCTGCCTCAGTCCGCTTGTGCTGTGTGACCCTCCGTGGTTGTCTTTCTATTCTCAGTACGTTAGTATTATTACAGTTATCTGAGCGTCAAAGATGTTTCCAAGATGGAGTTTTTGTACAAAAGCTTCCAGAAACAACTTTTTCAAAATCTGGTCCTCTTAGACAAGATGCCGGTAAACCCCTCTCCTCTGTGTGGATATGCTTGTGTGTACGTGTGTGTGTTAATTATATGGGCCAGGCTACATAAACAGATTTTAAAAGCTAATTCTTGTGTATAGCTCAAAACACTGTTTACCTGTGACCATGGTACAGATTAAGATAAATTAATCTTAAGATAAGTTGTAAAGTTCCTGTCTTTCCCTTTAGTTTTATTTCTTTGAGAGAGTGAGAGGGAAGCAGAGACAGAGAATGCTGGGGAGGCGCAGAGAGAGAGGGAGAGGGAGAGGGAGAGAGAATCCCAAGCAGGCTCTGCGCTTGGGACCAAGGCCAGGCTCAGTCCCAGGAACAGTGAGATCATGACCTGAGCGGACACGAAGACTCAGTAGTGTAACGGACTCAGCCACCGAGGCGCCGCATAACGTTACTGTCTTAAAATTGCTCACTGTTTTATGGGGGTACATTTTGACACACTATACACCCCACTGCTCTTCAGACACTGCCGGCTGGAGTCAGCGTCTTTAGCGTCTGTGCGTGCTCGCCTGAGTCTGTTACTGTGATGGTTGGCAAACAGTGGCGATTTTCATCATTCCTTCGACAGTTAATAATTGGCATTCTCCTGTGAGAAAGAACGTTCCAGTTCATTTATTTACATCGGAATAGACTTGCCGATTGCTCATTTAATCCATGAATTACAATTATTATTCATTTTGATGCTCAAACGGAGCTCAGATAATCCCCTTCATTTTCTGAGCATTTCCTTACTTTCTGGGGCAACAGATGCTCAGGTCTACTGCCTTCCTTTCCCGCCCAGCCCTGGAATCAGCCTCCTCTCCTGGGATCTTGGTTCTTTTTAGCGCCTAGTGGTGTTTAGCAACCAAGACCCGAGCTCTGGGTTTCCTGGCTGCAACCGTAGAATCTGTCGTTGCTTCCTAGGACGCGTGTGGGCACACACGCACCTTCACGCGAGCATCGGTGTTTACCTGTAAAAGGCGAGTCCACCTGGAGATCAGCCTGATGCGTCCGTGTCCAGTCTGACGCTGAAGAGTTCATTCTAGCCTGACGCCTCTGACAGTGACAAGCCCGGCTCCCATTTCCCTGTATTTCTCACCCTTTGTCCATTTCCCTGGATGTAGCCGGGTCACTGGGCCCCGGAGAGGCCTCCTTCTAAGGTCACGGCCACTTCCTTACTCTACCTGTGTCTTCTGCCTGCTGATGGCCTCCTTGGCCCCAGCCCCCAAAGCCCCACTGGCCCTGTGGCCCCTTCAAAGAAAGAGCAAGGAAAGGAAGCAAACCCATAAATATGGGGGTTTTCTTAAGCTTCTTTATTTGAGTGAGAGAGAGAACACAAGTGGAGGAGGCAAGAGAGAGAGGGAGAGAGAGAATCCCAAGCAGGTTCTACACTGTCAGCACGGACCTCGATGCAGGGCTCAGACTCACAAACTGAGATCATGACCTGAGCCGAAATCAAGAGTCAGACACTTTGCCGACTGAGCCACCCAGACCCCCTGATAAATATGTCTTAAAGAGAAGAAAAGGGGCCCCTGGGGGGCTCAGTCCGTTAAGCATCCGACTTCGGCTCAGGTCATGATCTTGCAGGTTGTGGGTTCAAGCCCTGCATCGGGCTCTGTGCTGACAGCTAGCTCACAGCCTGGAGCCTGCTTCAGATTCTGTGTCTCCCTCTCTCTCTCTGCCCCTTCTCTGCTCCCTCTGTCTCTTTCTCTCAAAAACAAACATTAAAAGAAAATTTAAAAAGAAGAGAAGAGGATGGGAGAGAAGGGAAAGGAAGGGCTGACTTTTAAAAAATTTTTTTAATGTTTGTTTATTTTTGAGAGAGAGAGAGAAAGACAGAGCACCAGTGGGAGAGGGGCAGAGAAAGAAGGAAACACAGACTCTGAAGCAGCTCCAGGCTCTGAGCTGTCAACACAGAGCCCAACGTGGGGCTCAAACCTGGGAACAGTGAGATCATGACCTGAGCCAAATTGTTCCCCCAACCGACTGAGCCGCCCAGGTGCCCCAGGGCAGACCGATTTTTAAGGAGACACTTCCTGGGGTCCCTCATAGGCCATATAGTTGCAGAGGGATTCCTGGATCTGAAGTTGGTCTCCAAAGCGCTTCCCAAACCTGACTGTCCCCTCCTGTTTCCTCATTAATGGGCACTGACATCCACCAAGTTACTAAGACCAGAGATCTGGAAGGTCCTTCCCGGCCCCTCATCCCTCATCGGCTCCTTGCTGGCTGTTCCAGGCACCGCTCTGCCTCCATCCTGGCCCCTGGCCCTCCACTGCACCTCCCTGGTCCAAGCCCAGAGTGGGACTGCCATGCTGTCTGCCCCACAGCCTCTACCATAGCCAAACTGATGTTTTCCAGAATGTGAATCTGATCAAGTACACACACAGACACACAGACACAGACACACACACACACACACACACACTTTTAAATGCCATTAGTGGCTCCACGTCACTTTTAGAACAAAATCCAAACTCTGCAAGGCCCCAAAGGTCTCTTTGCTTCCTCCTTCTTCACCCAAGTTGGGGTCTGCAGGTTCTCAGGAATAGGTTTTGGGGGAGAAGATTGTAAAGGATTGAGAACAACCCAAGGGCAGAAGGGAAGCCAAGGAGAGAATGTCAGGGCCGGCAGACAGAGGCGAGGGCAGAGGCAGCGCCGGAAGGAGGTGGGCCCCAGCTGACAGGACAGAGGTGGCAGACAGGACAGAGGCGTCCAGCCCCTGCTGAGCTCATCTCTGAGCGGGGGAGACACTGCTGGACCTCAGAGGCCAGGAGGCGCCGTCCCAGAAACAGAGGCGGGGGCTGGACGTCCCCACTCCCTCTGCTCCATCGGCGCCGTGCCTCAGTAGATGTGTGGGAACCCCAGGTCTGGGGGGCTCTGAGCTGAATCCAGCCCTGCTCCCACCGCCCCTCTGGGGCCTTGAATGCCTCTCCAGCCTCCAAGGCAAAATGGGGACAGCAGTGGCAGCAGCCACCCCACCGCCCTCCCGGCCACTTCTTCCCAGCAGCCAAAGGGTATTGTCACCAGCTTAGGAACCTCTAGTGACTTTCTCCTTGAACTTCAGTGAAACGCTTTGCTGTCCTGGGATAATGAACATGGTCTAGGGCTTTTGTCCCGCTTCGTAGAACTGTCTCGTCCTCTGTAAAATGTCCACAGGGACTGTATTTGCTTATTCACTGGCAGAAGCTCGCAGAGGGGGCCCTGCAGCAGCGGCTTCCTGGCGCCGCCCCCCCCTCAGGTCCCACTCAGCTCCCCATGCTGGCTTCCTCCTGGGTGCCTGCAGCTCTTTCGGTTCCCCATTTAGAGATCCCAGACGGTGCTGAAGTTAAAGTGACCCCCCTGGGAAAGTTTGGCCCATCCAGCACCCGGGCCTCCCTGCCCTGCTCACCCTTCCTCCGGAGGGTGTCTGAAACTCACAGTTATTTCTGGAAACACCACACTTCTCAGAGTGCACAGCCCCGAGTCTCCAACAGACGGGACCCGCAGCTGTCCTTTGACTCAAAGACCCTGGTGGTGGTCTTTTCCTGAGCCCTGGGGCTGGGGGCTGGCCCTCTTGCCTTGCTCTCACCTTCCCAAGGAGCCCCAACCTGGGTGAGCCCAGGAGCCTGGCGATGGGGGGAAGGGCCCTTCCCCACAAGGCCCAGCTTGGCAACCCGCATCTCTGTTTCCTTCTACAACTTTTCAAACTCATGGTTTTATGCCACGGGCACATCTCCCCAAACGGCCATGGGGCCAGTCACTACCCTTCAAGAGGCTGCAGGGACTATATGAGGCTGAGTGAAGGAGGGTCCCTTTCCTTCTAGGACTTAGAAACTTGGGGGGAGTCAGGCATCGCTGGGTGTGGTGAAGAGGGCTTTGTAGAAATGGTAGTGCTGGAAGGTGCCTAGAACATTCCAGAGACCTGGAGATTTTAACGGAGACGGGAGAAGAGATCGGTATTTTGTTTCACCATCTGAACTACCCCCTTACCATGTTTTCTCCTGTGTGACTTTTGGTGATGAACATAAGTTCGTGTCAGTTCTGTCGATCCCACAAATCCCGAGAGGCGACTGCCTGATCTATGCATGTCGTCAGTTGGCCAGCTGACCTAACATAGGAGATGTTTTGCTCTTCGCATTTTCATAATCGAGCTGGTATGTGCTCTGGGTACCTGCAGAAGAGGGGAGGAACTCCCTCCTGGAGGTAGGAGAGTCACCCCAGAAACCCAGCCAGCCATCGGCGCTACCCTGGGGTGCACGCTCTCGGTGCAAGTCTAACATGGGGCTTCGGGGTTTCTCTGTTTCAAAATGAGGTGATAAATCTCGTCAGGAAGGCAGTGGCCGCGGAATGAGGAACAAAGTCTGGAGGCCCCAGCCGTTAAGGATGGAGGGCAGCCCCCCTTCCCCGGAAGCATGGCCGGTTCCCCTTACCCCGACGATATGCTGAGGGTCCTCTGTTAGCACCCGCCTTCTTTGCCTCCCCTGCCCAGGTTTCCAGCTGGGTGTGGCGGATGGGAGGCACGGCCAGGTGAGGATGCAGGGCCGCCCGCCCTGGCCGCAGCTCTCGCTGGACCACTCTCTGGGGGTTCCTACCCCTGCCCCCCCACCATGGGTGGTCCCACAGGGTGGTAGCTCCGCCCCTGTCGCTGGCTCTGGAACGCTGTACTTCTCTTGGGCACAGCTGGACCCCTGTCTAAATCCTTTCTGGTTTCACGTGACATCCGGCTCCTGCCAGGACCTGAGTGATACATATGACAATCTTTTTGTCAACATTTGTATTTGAAAGTTGGCGAAAAGTCACCACTTTTGAGGGATGCTGTCCGGGGAGGTTGGAGGGGATGTCCCTACGCTAACACCGTCCCACACCGTTTCTTTGCATCTCCCGTCCTGTATCCACATCCAGTCCTCTCTGACCATCTCTCCTGGCTCCAGACACCTGACTCTTACCCAGACTCCGCCAGAGTCCATCCAGCCACTAATTGCTGAGACCTTCCACTGTCAGAGCCTGCAGCCCAGCCCTGGCCCCTGACCACAGGGTACATGGTAATATGGATGTGAACTTGACCAGGCCCCTATCGCCACGGGACCTCAGTGTTCCTGCTGCTGGTCCGTGGTCAGCGCCCTGTTCACCTCGAAGCCCCAGCACCTGACTCCCTGCCCTACTATTGACGGGGCCGTGTGTGTTAGGTCGCCCCCAAGTCTGCCTCTCCTTTGAGCAGCCCCATCTCCTGGCTGGCCACCGCACCCCACCCTCTTGGCCACCCTCCCTGAGTGGAGAGCCTTTCTAGGTCCAGCTGAGGAATGGTAATGCCACAGCTGGGCTACTCCTTTCTGTGCCGACCAGCTGGGGCTGCCCACGTCCTGTCTGCACTACACTCCTCACCCCTGCACCCCACCCGCAGCCTGGGCCCCTCAGTTTATATAATCCTGGGCACCCTGACCTTTTTCTCTTCTCGTTGCTGTTCTAGAATGTGCTTTGAACATAAGTTCTTCAACAAGTCTCTGTGAACCCCTTCAAATCTTAGTGCCAAGAGCAAATATTGACGAGAACAGTTCCTCCTCCGCAGCGACCCTGACTTTGGCCTGGTTGGCATCTTGCCTTCCCCATTTCATCTGCGTGTGTCTGTGCTGCCCGTTGAGGCCGGCTGCTCCCTGTTGACCCACACGTGCACAGCGTGTCTTCACTCCACGTGGGATCTGCCCAAGTGCCTTTCAGTGACCATCCATTGGCTTGTCCTCCCCCTCCCCCGTCCCCAAAGACAGGCTGCTCCACAGTCCTTGAGGCTTGGGCTCAACCTTCACCATCTACTTTCCTGGGTCTGCCAGGCCCTGGCCCACTGGTCTCTGTGAAGGGTCCACGCACAGGCAGGGGCCGGCATGTCTGTCCTGCCAGCAGCGCTCTGCACCTGCTCCTGGGCACCGGGTCCCCCCCGCCTGCCTCCCGCCTCACGGGATCTCTAGGGATTAGATTCACGCTAGGGTGTCCTGTCCCTCTGTGTGCTTTAGACACTGTGTATTTCATCAGCGCTAAGATGCTTGTTTTTTCACATTGGACATCTCTGAAATAAATGTGTCCACACTTAATGCTTTGTGCATTAACCTTTTTAGGGCTACATCTTAAATTTCCGTCCCCAATGTGCCCCCTAAAACACACGTTCCCCACAGAGGACCCTCTTCCAGACTCGCATAGGAGCTGTCTCCCTTTGGCTTTCTTTGATGGCTTTATATCCTTCTTCCCTACGCCTGAAAGCTTGTCCATTAGCTGTAAATTCTTTGACAAGATGACACTCGTCACGGCTGCTTTAATGGAAGTGAGTTCCTCGATCTTGCATCATGTCAAATTATTTTCGCTATTCTGCTCATTTTTGGTTTTGAACATATTCTGGTTGCTTTTGAGAAGGCCTAGCTGCTGCTGCTCAGATATTTCTGGTTCAGTAATGTTTGAAAGAGATTGCTGAACATGGCCATTTGTGACAGCAGGGAATTTATTGAAAATAATTTTTTTAAAAAACCCTTTGTTAAATTCTATAAATGTACTAACTGGCTTAAACCACGCATGCGTAGCCTCACATACAGATTTACACGCGTGTAGTACAAATGCACGCACAAATACACTTGGAGAGACAGGGCCAAATGGAGAGCCGAGGTCAAAGTCAGGTTCTTGTTGAAGGCAAATGCGTCTTCACCGCAGCCTGGGGCAAACCACCAGGAGCAGGGACCCAGGGACGGGTCTGAGTCCTGGCCTGTCCCCAGGTGTCTGGGTCTGTTCCAGTCTGGGTCATCCTGCTTTGTTTACTATCGCAATCCTGCTTACCTGTAGCCATTCCTGAAGACGTTCCGACCAAGCAGGCCCTCACCCCCAACCCCGCAGCCTCCATGTCAGTCCCAATGATGCTGGAGGGATCGATAGGTATCTGACTTGAAAGTGGGCAAGTCAGGACGGCCAGGCCACACTAAGCAGACCCCCTGTGACCGCCAACCTGGCAGGCTTTCCAGCCCCCACCCTATTGGTCACATGGTCAGTCCCAGCCCCTTCAGCAAGAAGGCTGCTGGCAGCCCCCAGCGGAGCCTTTGGACCTCATTGCTTTCAAACTCCAGTGATGGTACCTTCTCAACTTATGTGCAAAATTACATGACTGCCAGGGGACACCGGGTGGAGCAGTCGCTGAAGCACCCGATTCCTGATTTCATCTCAGGTCATGATTTCACGGTTCATGAGTTCAAGGCCCATGTCAGCTCAGTGCCTGACGGTATGGAGCCTGTTTGAGATTCTCTCTTTCCCTCTCTCTGTGCCCCTTACCTGCTTGTGTACACTGTCCGTCAATATAAATAAATAAACATTTTAAAAAATAAATAAAATTACATGACTGCGCCTGCTGGCTCAGTCAATGGCGCATGTGACACTTGATCTCGGGGTTGGGAATTCGAACCCCGTGTTGGGTGTGAAGATCACCTTAAAAAAATAAACATAAAACCACAGGACCACCGTGGACAAGATGGCTGTTTTATGATAATGCAGGGAAAGCACAGGAATTTAGTGTTAGGACCTGGATTGCTGTGCTCTGATTCCAGGGAAGCCCCGCCCAGAAAGAGGCGGCCCTTTTGTGCCATCCCTGCGCCCACCAGCAGCCTGGTCCTTCCTCCTGTCCAGCTGCCCAGGCTTGCTGCTCCTCCCAGAGCCCGGCTCCATCTTCCTCTCCACCCAGGACAGCAGCCCCCCTCAACCGCTTCCTGGCTGGGTCCGGAACACCCGATCCCACACCGCCCGCCTTTGCTCTCTGTGCCTAGGGGAGGGAGAAGGCCAAGATGCCCCCGGGTTTCCGGCTAGACAGTGGGGGGATGATGGCGCCATTCCTTGGGACAGGGAGCAGGACGAGAGGCAGGCAAGGTACTGGACAGGGCGGGTGGACAGGACTTGAGGACACGGGTTAGGAGGGTAGTTAGGGTACAGCATTAATGAGATGCGTCTCCTTGCGGTTCTCACTTCGGAAGCCCTGTTGCCAGATAGCCCCCTGATATGGGTGGGGCCTCGGTGGGGGCGGGGCCTCCATGAGGCAGTGCTGGCTGCCCAAGGCCCACCTTGAATTTCTTGCTGCCCCCACTGTACAGGTGGAACGAGACCAGGCCCCAGGGCATTTGAACTGCACTGCAGAATCACAAGCAGGCTCCTCTGTCATCAGCAACAGAGATATAAACCAGGGGAAAATACTGTGCTGCCTCACCATTTTTCTGACTTTTGATAAAATAGAATTTTAACAAACGAAAATATTAAAATTAAAGCAAAACAATTGCCAGAATAGATTGCCTTGTGTTTAAAAATAGGGGCGCCTGGGTGGCTCAGTTGGTTATGCGTCTGGCTTCGGCTCAGATCATGATCTCACGGTTCGTGGGTTCGAGCCCTGCATCGGGCTCCTATATTAAAAGTGGCTCTTGGGGCGCCTGGGTGGCTCAGTTGGTTAGGCATCTGGCTTCAGCTCAGGTCACGATCTCATGGTTTGTGGGTTTGAGCCCTGCGTTGGGCTCTGTGCTGACAGCTCAAAGCCTGGAGCTGCTTCAGCTTCTGTGTTCTCCCTCTCTCTCTGCCCCTCCCTCACTCGCACTCTGTCTCTCTGTCTCTCTCTCTCAAAAAAAAATAAATAAACATTAAAAAAAATTAAACGTAAGTAAGTCTCGGGGTCTGGGACTACAGGTGAGTTCTTTTATAAAAAATTCTGTGTTTTCTAATTTTGCCATCATGAACATGTGTTACTTGTATAACAAAATGCTTTTTAAAATAAAAGTTAAACAAAAACAAAGAAAAAGGAATCTTTAAACCTGTCCTAATTGTGCAGCTGGGGGCTGCTGGCTCCAGGCTGCGAGGGTGTGGGCGCGGCGGACAGACACTGTGTGGGAGCCGGGGCTTTTTCTGGATCCAGGTCACTCCCTCGGCCTTGTTGGTCACCGTGGCAGGTGGCCTCTGTGGTTAGGTGATGTCCCAGCCGGTTCAAATGTGTCTCTGTCTGGGGTTCTGTCCTCAGGCGTCCGAAGGTGTCCCCATGAGGTTCTTCACGAAGCTGGACCAGCTCATCGAGTTTTACAAGAAAGAAAACATGGGTCTGGTGACCCACCTGCAATACCCGGTGCCGCTGGAGGAGGAGGATGCGGGTGACGAGCCCGAGGAGGACACAGGTAGGAGGCGGTGGGAGGGAAGGCAGGAGGGGGACCACCACCCTCTGAGCACTATGGGGGGACGTCCCGGGGCGTTTCTTTCACTACAGGGGCTTCTAGGTTAGGTGAGTCTGATTACCAGAGGGAGAGAGGGCGACGTGGTGACTAAGGAAGAGCCAGGAACGCAGGCTCTGGGGTCAACAGACCTGGGTCACACTTCCTGCTCCCCAGCTTCTTAGCTGTGTGACCTTGGGCAAACTACCTAACCTCTCTGAACCACAGAGTTCTCTTAAAGAGACAGTAAAAATAGTAGCTACCTGTCAGGATGTCACCAAATGAGTCACTGAATGCAGAGCCTAGAGCCTGGCACACAGTAAGCACTCAGTATAGGAGCTGCCATCCTCATCAAAGTAACTAGCTGCATCTCACTGTAAAGAGAATGGAGAGGAAAGACTGGTAACTGACTGGAAGGGTAGGAGAGGTGTTTCTTTATATCATCTTTAAAAGGAAAAAACAGTACAGCCTGAAAATCTGTGAGAGTCAGGCCTTCCCTTGGAAGGCTGCAGACCAGCCACACAAGCGCCCGGCAGAGGCCACTGAGGCACAGAAACTTTCGTGGGGCGCCTGGGCGGCTCAGTCGGTTAAGCGTCTGACTCTTGATTTCCGCTCAGGTCATGATCTCACAGATTGTGGGTTCAAGCCCTGCATCAGGCTCTGCGCTGACAGTGTGGAACCTGCTTGGGATTTTTTTTTTCCCTCTCTCTCCCCTTCCCCTGCTCGCATGCACACACTCTCTCTCAAAATAAATAAATAAACATTTAAAAAAGTTCACTTCCTAAAAGAAAGCCGGAGGTAAGTAACAGAGCCCCTCAACTGGTCAGGATTCCTCCTAAGTCCTAGGGCCTGGAAACAGTTTGGTCCCCCAGGGTGGCCCCCACCCAAGCAGGGGCAGGTTGGACCAGAGACGCTGAGGTCCCTGGGCTGGCTGCCACCTCGTCCCTGCGGGCAGATGCACGCCGTGTGCTGGGCGCCCTTTTTGCCCCACACGCCAGCTTGTGGGCCACGTGCCCACCTCCCTCCCGCCTTCCTGGGGACCCGCTTTGAGGGGGTGCCAAGCTCAGTGGCCGCCTGGGTGGAGATGAACTCTGAGGAGTGGAGTTCTCCACAGAGGAGGGGAGGGCCAAGCAGAGTGTTTGGAAAGGACCAAAGCTCTGTGGAGCCTTCGAGGGCCCCAGACAGCCATGTCCCTTCTCCTTTCCCCTCCCCCCACAGAGTAAGGAGTGCCCTGGCCTGAAGTAGCCCCAGCTGACGTGTCCCCGTGTGAGGCCAGGGTCACTCACCTGCTCTGTGCCACGGCCACATGCCCCCCAGCCGTCCCCAGGCGCCTAAGCCTCAGCTTTGGCAGAAATGCCCCCCACACACTGCTGTGCTCACTCCCCGTGTACCCGATGGCTTTCTGGGGACGGGCTGTCTGGAGAAACCCCAGCACCCTCAGTAAAGGCTGGGAAGAGAAACCCGGTCTTGTGACCCCAGGCTTCACGTCCCCAAAGGAGGCGCAGTTGCCGGCTTGAACCCGAGCAGTGTGAGTGACAGTCACCCCCACCGCCTGGTCCAGGGGTCTGATTTTGGCTCAGGGGCTGCCCATCCCCACGGGGCTCAAAACACATTCATACCATCGGAAGAACCCCAGGCTGCAGGAGGATGTGACAAGCTAGTCCTTGGAAGATAATGTCCCCGGGGGCCCTGGCGTGGCCATTCAGTGTGGGAGGAGGCCCCGTGCAAGAGGGCTTGGACCCGAGGGGCTCAGGCCCTCATCCACGTGTG
Source organism: Helogale parvula (assembly GCA_004023845.1). NCBI lineage: Eukaryota > Metazoa > Chordata > Mammalia > Carnivora > Herpestidae > Helogale > Helogale parvula. Next base: position 15,403 of record PJEM01005314.1, read on the forward strand.
GTGTGTGCAGGAGAGAGTTCCCCTGAAGGCGAATGTGCAGGAGTCCTTTCTCCCAGGCCAGATTCAGGTTGTTGGTTTTATTCTTCAGTTCTCTGGGTGAAGGGGGTCCCCTGTCTTTACTTGTCCCCTAGGGCATGGGGAGGAGAGAGGGAACTTCGGAGGCTGGAGGGACAGCAGAAGAAATGGAGACTGGGGTGGGGGAGAGAAGCCAGGCCTGCCCGCTCCCCACCCTGCCCCTCCTGTCTGGGGAATGGGCCTGGACTGTCCAGGGCCCCTGGCTCAGCACTGGAAGCCGGCCTTCCCGCTGAGGCCGCTGGCTCTCCCTGCCCGAGGCCAGCAGCCCTGTGGGGCACTCAGCTGAGGGGCGTTTGCCAAACGCCTCAGTGGGACAACCTAAGCCCCACGGCCAGAGACTTCTGAAACCAGACCCCTGCCATTACCAGGCCCCCTGTCTGTCAGGGAGCAGAGACAGAGGGGGCCGTGCAGGCACAGACGGGGCCCGTCACTGGGCACAGTGGCTCGGACCCTCTTCTGTGTCGGGGAGGGGTCACTGCACAAAAGACCCTCCGTAGGGGGGTGACCCTGAGGGAGGCGAGTGCATAGACCAAATGGGGTTCCTGCTCTTCTCTTGAGTAGAAAGTGTCCTGTCGCCTCCTGAGCTGCCGCCGAGAAACATCCCTTTATCTGCCGGGCCGTGTGAGGCCAAGGAGGTGCTGGTTCCAAGCGAGACTCTGAGAGCCACCGAGGTCGCCTGGCCGAGCCTCTCCGAGCTGTTGTTTCAGCGGCTGCAGGGCATGGACACCAGTGGGTGAGTCCCCCCACCACGCGGCTCGCGGCCCTGGGACCACCTGGGGTGCCACCACACCTGGGCCGCTCACTCTGCGCTCGCTCCTGAGGGTCCCGACGTGAGCGCGGGGGCTGAGCGAGCCCAGGTCACCCCTCTGCGCACGGGCCCTGAGGCTCTGTCTACACCACGCTCAGCTGCACAGCACCAGCTGGTTATGGACCGAGCGGTCGGTTCTCTGCTGCAGAGGCCTGGCCCTGCTCCAGATTCAGGGGCCTGCGCGGTGCCCCCCTGCCCGGGGCTTGCCGTAACCCACCCCTGGCATCCTTGCCCATCACAGATGTTGCTGCTGCTGTGGGGTGGACGGAGGCAGATGGCCCACAGAGGGTTCCCGGCAGGTGGCACCTGCTGCGTGGCCCTTTCCCTCTCTGGGCCCATCTCCAAGGGGCCACCTTCCTCGTCACCCATGCCTAGGCCGGATCAGTGTGTCCGTGCCCGGTACGGACTGCGATCTACACAGCACACCTCTGCTTTCTCCGTGTGACATGCGGTCATTCTCATTCCTTAGATTCTCCTCAATCTGAGCCAGGCTCTCAGGGTCTCGCCCGTGTATAGACACACACGGTCTGTGCTGATGAGATCCAGTAGCTTCTTTGCCGTGTCCTCCTGTGTCTCTCTTCGCAGGCCCCCCGGCTGGATGGCGGCAAGCGGGAGTAGCACCTGGGAGGGGTGGGAGTCGTCTTGCAAACCGCAGGCCCTGACTACAGGACTGGTCGGGGGAGGGGGTGGGGGGTCCCTGAGGGGTCCGATGGCCCAAGGCCCAGCACATTGCCTTGCACGGAGGAGGTGCACCCCAGACGGTGCTGAATGAACTAAGAAGTTAGCACACGGTGACTTCCGTGCATTAAAAATCTTAATAAGACTTTTTCTGGGTGTGTTTCTTTGTGAGAAAAAGAACACACTGGAAGAGCATCCTAACGGCAGGGCTGATGCAGTGTCTCCAGCCCGAAGGATGAGTGAGGGCCGCTGTCCCACCATCCGATTTGGCAGAATACAAAGGAGATGCCTGAAGGTGCACACGACCCACCTGGTGTCTCTAGATTTCCACGTCGAGTACCCCTGATTCCTCGGCAGGCCCGCCAGGTCGGATCCCCGCACACTCCTACTTGTGTTATTCATCAAATACTTAAGTCCCTGACGTTTGCAGTCTGTCGACGCGTTATCGTGATTACCCCTTACCCATGCGCACGTAACAAATACTTATTAAACTGTTCCGTGTGGGGCCCACGGTTCAGTTTCCACGCGTGTCTGTTTCTCTCCAGGGTTAGAAACACCTTGGGGAACGAGGCAGGGATGCTCCCGACTCCCTGGCATGTCCTGGTCAGTCCCTCCTCTCTAGGGACAGGTGCTCTCTGGGGCCACCTGGCCCAGTGACACAGGCCGCGGTTTGCAGGAGGCCCCCTGTGCAGCCTCCAGAGAGGGCGGGGGCGGCCGGGGGCTTGCGTGCTCTGTTTCTGCTCCCCAGCTAACACGTGGCCGTGGAGCCCTTCTCACGTTTGTGCTGGGGGCTGGGGCTGACCAGCTGGAGCTCGGTGGAGGGACGAGGCAAGCAGTGACACAGGGCTTGTCATCTGTGTTCGTCGGGGTCATGGAAAATGGAGGTCTGTGTTGTATTTTAAAGTCCGTCTGTTTTGGGGGCGCCTGGATGTCTCCATCCACTAAGCGTCCAGCTTCGGCTCAGGTCATGATCTCACGGTTCGTGGGTTCAAGCCCTGCATCGGGCTCTGTGCTGACAGTGCAGAGCCTGGAGCTGCCTCAGATTCTGTGTCTCCCTCTCTCTCTGCCCCTCCCACCCCCCACACTGTATCTATCTCTCTCTCCAAAGGAAAGTAAACATTAAAAAAAAAAAGTCTGTTTTGCATGGAAAATAGCGTTTTACACGAAGGACTGCCTTTCGACTATTCTTCATTCCAAGAAAGCCTGCACAGTCTTTTGTGCTAGTTAATTAGAAATAATCAGTTGAGCCATAGTTAATAGTTATTACAGGACTGCTGAGTGAAATCAGGCTTCTCTGATACACAGAGCTTGTGTCTTTATGTGAAGACTCCTATGACGAACATCCTAACAAATATAGCTTCCTATAACGAGCACTCGTGGTCTCAGAATTAGGAGTCAGTAGTCATCGGAACAGTTAAAACACGTCCCTTTCTGCTGTGGGGTGACTTTGTCCTTTTCAGAAACAGACTTGGGCAGAAACTGGAGTTTTATGATGTCAAGACCCGGAGTGAGTGTAGGTTAACCTTCGGTGTGATGGCGCTGGCATGTAAATGGTTGCTGACTTCTCACTCTAAGTAGGCCCGCATGGCCAGTGGCCGACGAACCTTCCAGTCCCAGGAGCAAGAGCTTTTTATTTTGTCAAAGATCCTGGGGAAAACACCTGTGTCCTCTAGCTCCAACTTGATCATTTGTTGAGGCTGGAACAGAGATTTTTAAGGCTTAGAATAATTGTTTCACAGAGGCAGATCAACAACCTTTAGTCTCAGTCAGCTCATTTGTAAAATAGGAATAATAATAATAATAATTGGCCTTGGGGACTAACAGGGAAATGGGGCATTAAGTGCTTAGCAGAGTGAGTTCGATGTTACACTCAGGAAATATTTGCTGTGATTATGATTTTAATCACCACAGGAACAAAGACTCAAAAGTTATGGGGGGGGGTGTGCTGGGAGAGAGAAGATGGAGGGACCATTAGATCCACGTGACAGACCTGGCGCCACGCAGCCTGGGCCCTGCCTCTGCTGGGCTGTCTCGTGCTGTGAACAAGTCCTGCCTGCATGGGCATCACCCAGAGACTGAGGGGGCTGGGGCCAGACCCGGGAGGGCGAGGGCAGGGCGCCGAGCGGGGTACCCTATCCCAGCCCACCCCTCACCACAGGGACTTCCCCTTGGAACCCTCCCAGCACAGCTCAGAACATCCCAAACCCAGAGCTCCGGGTGGCCTCCGGCCGTGAATTTGGAGTTGGGAGGTGAGCTAGAACCGTCTGCAGTCTCTACACTAAGCATCACTCAGCCCTCAGGTGCTGTCTTTATCAGCTGCTGTATGCTTTCCAAGTTGTTTTGTCTCCTTTTAGAGAATAAACATTTCCACCCAGTATCACTCCCTGCCAGGTATGGGCTTGGAAGAAAGCCTTCACGGCTGGGGGAAGCTGCACCCTCCCTTGCAGACCCTTCAATCTTGCCCAGACCTGCGTCCCTACCCCTTCCCAAGGGGGCCACCCAGGAGCGTATACGGATCCTCCTGAAGGACCACGTCTCTACCGGAGACTCAGAACGAGTTCTTCCTTCACGACTGGTCTTGGCGGCTAAGGAACAGAAGCAGCATGTTTCTCTCTTATTTTCAGGCTTCCCGAAGAACATCTTAAAGCCATCCAAGATTATTTAAGCACTCAGCTCGCCCTGGATTCTGACTTCGTGAAGACGGGCTCCAGCAGCCTCCCCCATCTGAAGAAACTGACCATGCTCCTCTGCAAGGAGCTCTATGGGTAATGGCTCCGTGGGTGAGGCCACCCCGGGGGGCGGGGATGGCGGGGTATGGCAGGGATAGCTCCCCAGGGGAAGAGATTCAGCTCATTAGAGTGACCCCTGCTCTCTGCCGGGCTGCCCCAGTACCCCAGCTGTACTCAGAATAACACGACAGAGTTGGCAGAGGTTAGAAACCTATGTGGTTGTTGCAAGATTTTGTTTTCATGGTATTTAAACTGTGGCTTTTTTTTTTTTTTTAACTGAAGTTAATTTGAGGCCAGTTGCTGTGGGAAGGGGTGAGTGGGAGCCCTTTCACACTTGCTCAGGATCCAGCAGAAGACTTTTGCTGCCGTTCCTCCTCCTCACCGCAGCCGTGGGCACCTGGACAAGCAGAGAAGGGCTCCGAGAGGAAATAACTTAAAGGCAGCCTGCCTCCTGCATGGGTGGTGAGGGCCCAAGGTCGCCAGCAATGACAGTGGTGGTGGTTGTTGTATTTTAATGAGCCAGTTCTCCAAAGCTTTCATGCTCCAATATTGAATTCACTGAATGACCAACTGGGAAAAATTTCTTTTAGATTTTGAAAATTTTACAGTTTAACTTAATGTTAACATTAATTTCAGGTTCCATTACATTTTCATAGTTAGTAGTACAAAATTAAGGCTGCTGTGCTATCTGAAGAGTTGACAAAGGGTGGGCGCCTGGGTGGTTCAGTCGGTTAAGCGTCCGACATCGACTCAGGTCATGATTTCGCAGTTTGTGGGTTCGAGCCCCGCATCGAGCTCTGTGCTAACAGCTCAGAACTTGGAGTCTGCTTTGGATTCTGTGTCTCCTTCTCTCTCTGTTCTTCCTCTCTTGTGCTCTCTCTCTCTGTCTCAAAAAAAAAATATATATATATATATATGTGTGTATGTATATAAAAGAATTGACAATGGGCTATTTTAAATGCTTGGGGGAAAAAAACCCCAGAAAATACCATTTACAAAAAGTCATAAGGAGCCAAAACAATCCCATTATAAATGAAGGGACAGCATTTTGGTGGGCAAAATGGCATTTCACGTGGGTGAGGCTTTTTCAGCCTATCCCATTTCCTATTTTATTATAAATATACAGCAACCTCAGAACTCTCCAGTCAGTTTCTCTGCCGCCATATCTATCTTAGCATAGCTAATATGCAAAAAAGAATCTTTCATCATCAGTAATCCAATTGAACTTTCCTCTGAAAGGCTCTTAAAAGCAGAGTCCATACATTTGGTAAATTTAACAAATAATTTCTTGGACAAATGGGGCACTCATCAGACTGGCCGCTCGGGTTTCGTTTCAACAAATTGGCTTTCAACTTGCGTAGTTTCAGCCAAGCTGACCTAGAACTATCATTTGTGTAGATTTGCTTGGAGAGGTACTTTTCCATTTGATGCTGTTGTTATAAATCATGTCTCACTAGGAAACACACACACACACACACACACACACACACGGCATTTTTTCTTTTAAAGAGACACAGATTCATGGACTGGGAACAAGATGTTATTTCTGTTCCAGTGAAGGTCCTGTGCTTTGCCGCCTCCTTGTGTGGGAGGCAATGGATCTCCAAGTCTCTCCGCTGGCCTCCCCCGAGGTGCCGACCTCTCTGTGCTGGTGGGAAAAACTTCCTTGGGCTTCCTGCTCTTCCCACGTCTATTCACGAACAGTTAACTTCTAGCTAGAATTAGAGACACTGGGATGTCCCTGCACCCCTGTCCGTCTTCACCCTCAGAGGCAAAAGCATTGGAAACTAGGTTAACTGGGGACAGAATTTTAGGAAGTCTTACATAGAAGCAAAGTCACATTTCCCCTTCCACAACCATGAATGTGAGGTTTTTCAAACTGCTTTGTTTAGAAGAGACCTCCAGTTCATTCATTCTGTCAGCCGTCATTTACTTAACAAATACGTGCGGCGGGTCCCTCTGAACTTCTGGGTACGAGGCTACAGTACTAAACACAGTGCACAAGCCTTCTGCTCTTTGAGACCTTGTTGGAGCTGATGTGTTAGTGAGGAACCGTATAGTAGACTAAGCCTGTAAACAAAGATAATTTTAGTAAGCCTTATGACAAAATAAAACAGGCAGAAGTGACAGAGACGTTGGGTGGGAGGGAGTCAGTGTCCTTTGTGGGTTAAAGAGTCCCCTCTGGTGGTGATAGAGCTGGGACCTTGGTGACAAGGGGGAGCTAGTCATCCAGCAATTCAGTGGAGGGATGTCAAGAAGAAAAGTCCCGAGGCAGGAATGAGGCCAGCCTGCAAGGAACAGAAAGTCTGCGTGACTGGAGCACGATGAGGGAAGGAAAGTGTGAGCAGCAGAGGTGTGGGGACCGGCACGTGTAGGGTGGGCCTGACACAGGACGAATTAGTGCAGTCTGAATTTTAGATAAACCACAAATACTTTTTTAGTGTAAGTATATACCACGTAGTGCTGGGATATACTTACACCAGTCGATTATCCATTATTTATCCGAAATTCAAACTCACTGGAGGTCCTGTGTTTGATCTGGCAATGTTAGGCACGAGCCACAGCAGGTCCACCTCAGAGGACACTAGAAGTTTTGCAGGATTGTGCCATGGTCTGAGTTCGGGCTGTGGACAGGATCTCAGGTGACACAAAGCAGGAGAGCAGTTCCGAGCTCAGGGGCTGTGACGTGAGGGCAGCTCATGGGAAGGGGACGCGGGGGGTGTGTCTGTGTGGCTTCCTGCTGAGTCCTGGGGTTTGGGACAGTGCCTGGCACAGGCGAATGACTGATAGATGTTAGTTCAGTGTGATGACCCACGGTGCAGGGGTGTGCACGCACTGACAGTGTGACCTCTGGGATGTGTGTGGATGCTGGAGCTGGTACATTTGCTTCCTGTTGGATGCAGGATCAGGGGGAGAGGAAAGGAGGGCGACCCCTAGGTTTTGGGTGTGAGCAGCTGAGTGAATGGGGGGGGGGTGCCAGTAACTGGAAGTCGAGGCTGGGTAGGAGGGCGTGGGGCTGGAGGAGATCTTGCTCAAGCTGCAGTGGGCTTGAAGCACTGTACCGCCCACCTTGGAGTTATGCTAGAAGCTTCCAGCCCAGGAGACCTCAGGGCAGGGTCTGCATTTGGGACTCATTAGCATGAGTCAGCACTGAAAGCCTTAGAGACAAGTGGGGTGAGGTCACTGCAGGCGGAAGGAGAATGGAGGAGAAGGGGACCCAGGTAGGACCTTTAAGATGTGGGGTGTGGCCGGAGGAGCTGGAAGAAGGGGCTGAGTGAGGGCGGCACCCACGGCAATGACTGGGTCCATCCGCTCAGACCAAGGAGACAGAGAACCGCGGAGCGAGGAGCAGCGCCGGAGCCTGAGCGGATGGACCCAGTGTGCGTCCGAACATCAGTGCACAAAGGCTCGAGGGCGATTTGAGACCCCAGGTTAGATTCCCTAGGACCAGGCAGAAACTTTTCCAGAGAAAAAAAGAATAGAAAACAACATCACCAGAGTCTGGAAATATTTGGTAACCCTTCAAATGGAGAAATGAGAGGAACTCCAAGTGGAATTTTAAAGTAAAATGTCTCCAGTGTGGAAGAGGGTATTTTATCTATTAAGGAGAGCAGGATTAAGATTTTCATAGACAAACCCGACACAGAAATACGTCACCCATGTTAGAACTGCTTCATTGGAGGCCATAAAAATAAACCCATAGTTTTCCAATCAAATCTGAAAATTAAATCACAAAACTGCAGAATGTCAGGGAAGTATATATAGAAAACACTGGAGCGCTAACTAAGCTTATGCAAAGAATGTGTGATAAAAAATTGATAGTCTTTGGAAAGAGGGCATTCATAGAGATTCAGCTTAGAGCTGGTAGGAGGGGCTCTCGAAGAAGCAGGAAAAAACAATGTATAATCGATGGCTAAGTAGACAAAAGAAAAAAGTATTTCCAAGCTTGTAAAGGACCTAAATCCAGGTCTTTAGAAGCCTCATAAAGATCCAATTAGCAGAACAACCAAATAGCACCATCTAAACCTCTTCTTACAAAGTTTCCAAACCACAAGGGAAGATGAATTCAGAAAGCAACTAATTATAAACAGCACCCTTACTTTAAAAAAATGACACTATGTAATATTATTCCCACTGCCTGATAATACAGTATAAATTCTGAAGCAGTATCTCCAAAAAGAAGTTCATTAACCCGGGATTAACTGAATGCAGATGTCATTCAAGAGCACCAGGGACTCAGGGCGCCTGGGGGGCTCAGTCAGTTTCGGCTCAGGTCATGATCTCACAGCCTGTGGGTTTGAGCCCCATGTTGGGCTCTGTACTGACAGCATAGAGCCTGCTTAGGATTCTCTCTCTGCCTCCCCCCGCCCCCCTCCCCCAAATAGATAACTAAGCTTAAAAATAAAAAGAGCACAGGGAGTCTTTGCAGATTTAAAAAACTTGTAGAGATGTTCTAATCACATGTGTTCCTTCAAAAAGGACCCGAGAATTTTTTTTCCCAGAAAACTTTGAGTGCTGGCGATCCTAAAAATAAGAGCCCAGCAGCTTACCGAGCAGCTGGATGTGACTCCAAAGCAAAAGTGTTCATGCTATACTCCTAGAACACAATACGGCAAAAACAGAAATACATCAGACAACTAGCCACAGCCACCGACCATCTGCACACTTTCAGATCGCCTCTTAGATCACAGCTGAGTTAAGGAAGAAACCGGCAGGATGGGTAGCCTTTCTGGGTAGGTGTGGGGGCGCGCAGTAATCAAACCAGTGCCTGGGAGAACTCTGTGTGACACAGCCAAAGCGCCGCTTGGAGGAAAAGCCATAGCCTTAGGTGCTCTAGGGTTAAGAGTCAAACACACAAAGTGAATCCAAACTGTGAGTCTCTTGGAGGTTATCGTGGGTCACGTCCAAATGACCGCGACAGTTCCCACATCCAGCAAAGTACCAGAAACGTTTGTTTGAATTCAGTGTTCATGAACGGAGATTGAATGTGTGCGGGTCCGTGCCATGCACCGTTCCAGGGCTGGAGACACGGCGAGCAACGCAGAGTCTTTAAGGAACCTCTATCGAGCAAATAAACACTAACAATGGGCAAGGGCAAGAGCAGGGGGAATGTGGTAAAAATTAAACCAGAAATAAATTAGGGAAAGACTCAGTTACAATTTTAAATATTAGACGGGCGCATGGGTGGCTCAGTGGGCTGAGCGTCTGACTTCAGCTGAAGGTCTCCTGGCTCTTGGGTTCACACCCACCTCTGTGCTGACAGCTGGGAGCCTGGAGCCTGCGTCCGATTCTGCCTCTCCCTCTCTCTGCCCCTCCCCTGCTCCATGCTCTCTTTCTCTCTCTCTCAAATATAAACAAATGTTAATTTAAAAAAATTTTTTTAAAATATTAGAAGTGTAAGAGACTTAATAATCTGCATTAAAGATTTGCAGATCAAGAATACAATGCAGGGGTCACCCGGGAGGCTCAGTTAGGGAGGAGTCTGACTTCAGCTCGGTCATAATCTCCCAGGTTCCTGAGTTGGAGCCTCTCGATGGGCTCTGTGTTGACATCTTGGAGCCTGCTTCAGATTCTGTGTCTCCCCCTCTCTCCGCCCCTCCCCTGCTTGTGTTCTCCTCAAAATAAATAAATATTAAAAAAAATTTTTTAACAAACAAAACCATGCCCTTTATCACCTGGTTTTGTGCTGTATGGGAAATTTTGGCCAAAGTAAGATGAGAAAAAGAAGGGACCGTAGCCAACACTTCTAGACACATCTGGGAGCCAGTCAGACTTGTCAAGATTTTACAAAGTTTAAAAATAGAAGGAAAACCAGCAGCATTCTTAGAAAACCCTAAGGATTCAGCCTGTGTGTGTATTTGTGTTTTTAGGGTAACATTTTTAAAAAGAAGAATGAGAGACATCTGTTTGACGGTAAAGCTTGTTCAGAATTAGTGCCTTGGAAAATGTTTTTTAACCTAGAATTCTTGTATGAAAATGACAGTTTCGAGGGACACTGCTGGGGCGCCTGGGTGGCTCAGTGGGTTAAGCCCCTTACTCTTGATTTCTGCTCATGATCTCACAGTGGTAGCATCCAGCCCCATGTCAATCGAGTCTGCTTGAAATTCTCTCCCTCTCTTTCTGCCCCTCCCCTGCTCTCTCTCGCTCTCTCTTAGAATAAATACAAAAATATTAAAAATAAATGAAGGGAATACTGCTGCATGAATAGATGAATGAGCCCTGGCAGAGGGGTTGGGGAAACCTGGAGCCTGTCTGCCCAGGCTTCCCCCCTCTCTGCCCTGCCAGTCAGTTCCCTCCACGCCCTGCTTGGTCCCTGGAGGAGACCTACTTGTGACCCCTTCAGAGCCAGAAGGTTAAAACACCCTCCCCGAAACATCTGTCATCCTGGCATTGCCTGGTACTCATGGGGAGCCCTGGATTTTTAGTTAAGTGAATGATGTGGAGCCTGGAAACAAATTCTACCACATTCTAGAAGAGCGCATATACTTGATTAGCCCAAAGGAAGTATGGAAAACAGAGCAAGTGTTGTTGAGTGAAACTGAGAAAGATGAGCTTAGTTCCACCCCATACTTAAAAAAAAAATCTAGATGAGGTAAGGAATTCAAAAATATAATATCAACAAGAAAAACCCATATGTAACGTAACTCTAAAAAAAGCAAGAAACCAAGTTTAAATGAGCAAATAATTGCTTACTCGTAAATACTGATGATAAATGTTTAACTAAGGTAAGCAAAGAATTACCAAGGAAAAGATGAAAAATAGAACACTAAAAAATTATAAAGCACTTTGCAGTGAAATCCAACCTGCCCAGGATGAAAATAACAGAATGGGGGAAAAGTACAGCATCCACATTAAATAAAAAGCAAAGCAGTAGGTAAAGAGTTTATACCATTGTCCAAAAGTTGTGGCAAAATTCCAAAAAAAAAAAAAAAAAAAAAAAAAAAAAAAAAAAAAAAAAAAAAAAAAAAAAAAAAAAAAAAAAAAAAAAAAAAAAAAAAAAAAAAAAAAAAACCTGACAAAGGACACAGGCAATTTATACAAAGAGAAATACAGTAGAAACCAACTATGTAGAAAAATATTTAATGACAACAAATTAAAGATATGCAATCAATGCATCAATATTGAAATGCGGTGTTATACCCACTAAATGAGAGAGGGAAAGAAAACTCTAAAAAGAGCGAGGACAGCACATCAAATGGGCAAGCTCAAACAGTGCCCCTGGCCCCTGATGGGTGCCAGCACCCAAAGTCTTGGCAATATGGCTCAAGAATAATAATCTCTGTTTACCATAAAATAATAGAAAATAAGAAAAGAAAGGCTATAGGATTGTGCAGAGCTGCCTTCATTTGTAATCGCCAAGATCTCAAAACAACCCAAGTATCTAGCAATTTATTTTGGCACGTTTACTCGATAGAATATTTCAAGACCATTAGAATGTTAAACGTGTAAAGACAGGAAGTTTGGGGTGAAATAAATGAGAACTAGAACTCAAAATTGTCTACCGCTGTGCTTAAAGTGATGTGAGAACAATAGAAGAAGACAGGAGCAAAGAACGGGTAGAGCTCTGGAGTAGGAGTTGTCAAGGAACTAGACAATGGAAAATCTCTCCAGGCATCTGTCTGGGCGGCAGGGAGGGGATTTGAACCCGAAGGCGCGGACTGCCGGACTGCCGACTGCCGGCCAGCACAGGAAGCCCCTGGGGCATGCATTTAAAATGCAGATTCCAGACCAAATCGGGTTGGGGCCCAGAAATTTGCATTTTTAACACCCGGGTGTGTTTGCAATTCTACTAAACATCCGAGGTCGGGAACCAGGGATGACTAAGTGATTTTGTAGTAGTTTCGTGATCCTAGATTTGAATTGTCCACAGCCTGTGAGTGTGCCTAACCAGAGGTAAATCAGATCTACATGCATTGAGATTCCAGCTTGGCCCAGGATGGGAAGAGTGGGGGTCTGGGGGTGGGGGGAGGTGGACCAGCATTGGCAGGCCTGGATCTTTGCCCGGGCTTGTCTTTTGCCAGACCAGGTGTGGTCGTGCCTCTGGCTGGATCCTGCCGTGCCTTCCCGGGTCCTCACTAATCCTTGACCTTCACCTTGTCTCCTGTCTAGCGAAGTCACCCGGACCCTCCCCTCCCTGGAGTCTCTGCAGAGGCTGTTTGACCAGCAGCTCTCCCCTGGCCTCCGTCCTCGGCCTCAGGTAAAGGCTCTGGGGTTGGAAAGAAGAGCTTGATAGAGCAGGTGGAGGTGAGGGGTGCGTGGGGTAGAGTCCCCAGGGCTCCGAAGGGAGCCCGCCACCCACTCCTGCCCTGAGTTGGCTGGGGGGACCGAAGCATGGGGTAGGGGGCTTCAGGACCCGCTCGGCCAGTAAGGCATCCCCGCTGCCTGATTTTGAGGCAAGATTGAGTAAAGATTTCAAATTCCATGCTCCTCAGCAGAACTGCTTATTGGTGCTGAGTAAGGAAGCTCAGCAGGGCCTTTGTTCATCATCGCTCATCGGAAACTACTAGAAAGAAAAACATGAGGTGCCTGAATGCTTGATCCTGCCTCCCTTTTGCTCCTAAAAGAGCAAGGTGAAGAGTCTCCCTCCCCCGTCCACACACAGGCTCACGGCCTTGCGGGGCGGGGGGCAAGGCCAAGTCATCCTGGGAGCAAAGATCCAGGCATTGACTCGAAAAGCAAAAGCAGTACCTGCAGAGAAAGTACTCCCAACGAATATAAGAGACAAAGGATTAATATGTTTAAAAAAGAAACCCTCTTGCAAATAAGTAAAAACAACACAATTTTTAAAATGGGGAGAGATTATTTTAAAAAGCCTTTCTTACTAAAGAGGGGTGGGAATGACCAATATATGTAGAAGATCCTGTCCAGCCTCACCTCCTTAGGAACTGGTTCACACGCGGGAAGTCTCGTGCCTATCAGATGAGCGAAAAGTCGGTGAAGTCAGGGCTTGGCTTTTGGGGTCCGGGACTCGTGTTCACGGCTGTGTGCCTGGGAGTAGAAACGGGGTTTCTGAAACGGTTTATCTGCGACAACCGTGTTACGTGCGCGCGTCCTTCAAGCACACAGTTCTGTGTGCAGGCAGCTGTCCGAGGGGAAAAAAGCAAATGGCAGAACAATCTACAAACTGTGATGTACATCTACGTGTGGAAATCAGACCAGAGGCATTTATACCCGAAGCCTGGGGGGGATGGAACGGGGGAGAAGGGGCCAGGCCTGGGGGACTTGGGGGTTCACCGTACTGTTTGCTAGGAGTGTTTTGTTGTTGTTTTTACTGAGAAAATGTATATGTATATTTGTACAGCTGAAAAATTCACCAGAAATTTAAGAAGGCAATGTTGCTTTCCTTGAAGTGAATGGTGATTCGTTAATTTCTGGGAAAGTGAAAGCAAATCTAGGCAAACAGGGGCCCTGCCAGACCGTCTCATTTAAATGGTTCGAACTGAAGACCACACCCACATTTTTGAAATCGACCAGAGGCAGGGCCCCCCCCCCCCCCCCCGGGAGTTAAGCAGACTTCAGTGCTGCCCAATCTTCCAGCCGGTGTTTGCTCACAGTAGCCAGACAGAGCGGGGACAGGATGGAGAGAAGCATCAGAGAAAACGGTCTCCTTCCCGCTCTCCCTTATCAAACCCAGACCCACAACGAAACACAGAGACGTGGTTCTTGTCTTCAGAAGTTAGAAATCGAGGAGGAAGTTCCAAGGCTGCCGAGGCAGAGGAAGGAACACTGGCCCCTGCATCAGAAACATCTGAGCCCAATATCTGACGTGCCCCTAGTAGTCCTCAGTTTCTTTATCTGTGCAATGGGTATAGGGTGTCTGACACAGCAGGGTTTTTGAAGGAGTAAGTGAAATGCATGGGTGAGATCACGAGGCCCTTCCCCCTGGGCAGGCGAGACCTGCTGGGGACACCCAGACCCCTGCGTGGAATTTATTTGAGAACTGATGGGAGGTGCAACGTCATCAAAATGACTGCGGACTTCATGGTTAGGAGAGACCTGTCTCTGCCCCGTGTGAGGAGGGAGAGTCGTTAACCTTGGAACCCACATCCTCCCTTTAAAAGGGCAACTAAAAAGCAAAGTAAAATAACTGGGCCAGTTAATGGGAACCCGCAGGTGTCACTCAGACCAATTCGCTCACAAAGCTGTGAATTATGTCCTCAGCCTTGACGTTAGTGACATTTGGGGCCAGATGATTCTTGGTCGTGGGGGACTGTCCTGTGCATTGTGGGATGTTAACACCTTGTTTATACGGACTAGATGCCATTAGCATCTCCCAGTTGTGACAACCCAACACGTCTCCAGACGTTTCAAATGTCCCTTGGTGCGCAAAATCACCAGCAGCCCAGAAACCAGGGCTAGAGCTACAAGTCTCAGGTCTACGCCAGCTGTGTGATCTTGGACAAGTTGACTCACTGCTGTGACTCAATTTCCCGTCCACAAAACAAGGGGTTAGAAGTATCGATTCATGTGAGGATTAGATGAATGGATACTTTTTAAATGTGTGTTTAGCAAAAGAACTCCTCAAACCCCGCTGTGTGTTGTCTGCTACACCCACAGGGGCAGGCATTATGCTAATGCCTTTTGTCCGGAGAACTGACTCCTGGTTAGACAATAACTTTGTTTATACTTGGGAAGTTTTTGCCTAGCCTGCCTCAGAAGACACAGGAGAGGGGACAAGACACCAGCCTAAATCTGCAAGGTGACTGCCCCAGGAATCCACCAGGTCATTCCAAGTGTCCTAGAGAGAGAGGAGATGGTCGAATCTGTTATCTTTTCAGTTTTTTATGAGAAAACAACCCGGAACAAAGGGATCCTGAATTGTCCCTCTGCTGACCAGCTGGTCTGCTCCACCCCCGCCGGAGGCTTGACTGTGAGCTTTGTTAAGGAGCAGGGCAAAACTAAAATAGAGAAAGTGTTGACAAATAGGATGTGTTTGAGGTGTTGACAAAGCCCTGAGGGTGGTGTTGGGGGGGGGGGTTTAGAGGGTGGTTGGGGGCAGTCATGAGGACCATGGTGGGGGTGGCAGGAATTGGAGGTGAGACAAAAGTGTCAGGTGGCTGACTTGCTAAGCAAGGGGGGAGGTGAAGGGATTGCACCTGGTTGGCGTTAACCCTCCTTCCGTTCCATACACGTGTCTGATTTTCTCCTCCACCTTCTGGAAGGCCCGCATGGTATCATTAACTCCACACGTGTGACCCTGCATCTGGCTCAGAGTCGATGCTTTGTAAATGCCGGTTCTGGGAATAAACGCTTGAGCCTGTGGGTTTGGTCTCAAGACGGTCAGGGGTTCAAGTCACACTCCGCCATCCACTGGCTGTGTGACTCCAGACAGGGAGCTCGGGCTCTCTGGGCCTCCTGTATGCGTTGAACAACTCCACTGAGCATGTTCCCTGGCCAGGCGCTAGTCCTGAACGCCACACTCATGGCCCCGGTTTTCAGAGCTCCCGGTCTAGCAGGGAAAACACGAGGAACAGATGAATGACCTGGGTGATTGATGGGGAACAAAGCAAGGTGACTGGATAGAGATTCACTGGTGGTGTCTTTCATGTGGGGTCGGAACACCCCTTTGTGGATCTGAAACCTGAGTGAGGAGGTGGCCTCCGCGCCCCCCCCCCTCCCCCGTCTCTGGAAATTCCTCCGGGAGTGTAGCTCAAGGCCACGGGCAGGTCAGGTGGGAAGAGTGGCTGTGGCTGGGGGTGAAGGGTCACCATGCAAGGTAAGGATGGTTTTTTCCCCGTGGCGGGTTTTAAGCGCTGAAACGGCTGTGTTCTGGATGGAGAGGTGGAACACCGATGGAGGAGGGGGAAGGGCAGCAAAGGTAGCAAGCCAGGCCAATCCTAGAATTCTGTTTAAGCAACTTGAGTGGATGAGGTGAGAAGCGATTGGAGAAGCAGATGAAGGTTCATTTTTTGGCCATGACAGTGTTGAGCTGATCATAGACAGCTCGTGTTCTTGTCTGCAAAGGGGAGTCCTAAGTCCTCAAGGGGGTGTGGAGGGGGTGAAGCGAGACAGCCTGGATAGGGGCCAGCGAAGCGCCCCCCGGTGGTGACACCCTGTGACTGCTGTCCTTACTTGCTCTTCTCAGGTCCCCGGCGAGGCCAGTCCCATCCACATGGTGGCCAAGCTCAGCCAACTGACAAGTCTCCTGTCCTCGATTGAAGACAAGGTATTAGGAGGTCCTGCAGCTTCTCTGGGCTTCTCCTTGGTCCTCTCTTCGCTGAGAGAATGTGCAGGCTCTATGCTCCCTTCGACTCTCCCCAAAAGATGCTGCTTCACGTGTTTCTCCCCCTCCCAGCCTGAAGGGCCTTGTGCATTTATGCCCCCAGGTCAAGGCCTTGCTGCATGAAGGCACCGAGTCTCCCCACCGACGGTCCCTCATCCCTCCGGTCACCTTTGAGGTGAGTGGCTGTGCCCTTGTGTTCCAGGAGGCTGGGGGCCATTCTGGTCCCTGGGGAAGGACAGCTTTGGGCTCAGCCGTACAAAGGCAAGGGACCCAACACTGAGTGCGGTGCCAGGGCCACGAGTGGAGATGGCCCCCAGAGGGCGTGTGGGGTGCCTTCAGGGGAGAGCTGCTCCGCCCAAGATGCTCTAAACTGTGTCCTTCTCCAGCTCGAGACGGAGAGTGACATCCAAAAGGGGCCCCCCAGACTGCCTGCAAAGCAGTTAGACCTCAAGAGAGGAGTAAAAAACACCCCATCTCCATGATTTCCCGGAGAGTGACGCAGTTCGAACCTCCACGCTCAGACCCAGAAATCTGTTTTTCTGATCCACAGAGATTCCGGTGCAGTCAGCCCAGCCTCCCTCCCCCACCCTGAGACCCAGGACGAGGTGCACCCCAAAGGCCTCTTCTGGCCGTGATGGTAGTTCTCTGTTTCTGTCTCCAGCTTCGGAGCGTGCCTAGGCGATTGGCTTTTTCCTAATTGTCACCAGTCAGTGTTCAGTTGTTGGCTGTAATAAGGCCCAGGAGCTGCAGTCTGTTCCGAACAGCCTTTCCGGGAGTAGGTGACACATCAGATTGACGAGTGTTGTCAAATTAAGCCGTGAAATGAATCCGTTTCCGGTAGTTTACCTGTTCCCTCCGCCAAGCCTGTTGGCACAGCAGCTGATGGGCACACGATGCACTAACCAGGTCCCCTGCCCTCAGAAACCCAGTCTGGGGCTCCAGGGTAAGGGACGCTGGGAGACGGGGCCCAGTGACACCACACAGGACACCAAGGCCGGACCGGCTGAGGGCCACGCAGCCACAGGGACAAGGGGCTCACAGGCTCCCTGAAAGTCTGGAGAGACGAGGGTGACCCACATCTCCCCTCTCCTCACAGGTAAAGGCAGAATCCCTGGGGATTCCTCAGAAGCTGCAGCTCAAAGTCGACGTTGAGTCTGGGAAACTGATCATTAAGAAATCCAAGGACGGTTCTGAGGACAAATTCTACAGTCACAATAAGAGTAAGACCCCCCTTTCACACCCGCGACGCTGCCCCTCCTGCAGGTGCCCTTACTCTGGACCGGTCAGTGGCCGACGGTCAGAGAGGGAGTCCTGTCAACCATGTCCGCCCCTGTGCTAGGACATTCCCCACCCCTCACCCCTGCTTGTGGGTCCTCTGCCCAGCCCCGAGGCCCGCCTCACCTGCACCTCCTTCACGAGGGCCTCCCTCTGTTCCACCGCCTTCCACCAAGCCCTGGGGAAGTGAGCGGAAATGCTGGGTGCTGGGGATGGGGTGGGGGAGGTCACTTCTCTGTGAATGTGGAGTTCCCCGCCAGGGGCCTGGCTGATGGAAAAGGTCACCGCACAGTCCCCATACAGAGCCCTGCACATGTAAGGGTTGGGTGTCTGGTCAGCATCTTTTAGCGGGGTGTAGACCGAGACTCAGTTTAGCATGTGCTCAAATATGTGGGGTCTGGAACTAAACTGTCTAAAAAAAATTTTTTTTAAGTTTATTTATTTTTGAGAGAGATAGAGCATGAGCAGGAGAGGGGCAGAGAGATAGGGAGACAGAATCCAGAGCAGGCTCCAGGCTCTGAGCTGTCAGCACAGAGCCCGACTTGGGGCTCGAACTCATGAGCCGTGAGATCATGACCTGAGCCAGAGTCGGATACTTAACTGACTGAGCCCCCCAGGCGCCCCTGGAACTAAACTATCTGAATTCATAGCCCAGCTCTGCCTCTTAGCAGCTGTGTGACCCTGGGCACATCGCCCAACTGCTCTGGGCCTCAGAGTAGGCATCAACAGAGAAGTGGACGGCAGTCTCTCGTGGCATGTTTCACATGGAGCTCTGGGGCCCATGGCACGAGCCACGGCCTTACCCCATCAAGAACACTCACCTGAGCTGTCCTTTCAGATGGTAGATATTTGGCTTGACAGCCAAGCCCTACAAATGATGTCCCCCCCTCATCGCTTCTCGGCCTCTTGGCTAAGATTAGGTGCAGTTCCATCCCCTAGAAGCCCCTACGGTGGGACCTGCAGAGGGGCAGGAACGGGGGTCATGTATCCAGCGCTGGCTGGGCTCAGGGGGACAGAGGTAAGAGCACAGGTGGACCCTGGGGCTAGACTGTCTGAGTTCAGGTCTAGGCTCTGCCACTTGCTAGCCGTATCATGTTGGCCTGGTTCCTTAAGGTCTCTGTGCCTCACTTTCCTCATCTGTGAATGGGAATAATAGTAGATTTCTCCTAGGTTTGTCGTGAGGAAGTAGATGGGCTGATGCATTTGAGAGCAGCTCCTTTGTGCCCGGCAGCAGCACCGGCCCCGTGGCAAAGTGCCCAGGCAGAGGCCCGGGGAGAGAGGT
Organism: Helogale parvula; assembly: GCA_004023845.1. NCBI lineage: Eukaryota > Metazoa > Chordata > Mammalia > Carnivora > Herpestidae > Helogale > Helogale parvula. The sequence goes on from PJEM01005314.1 coordinate 34,473, forward strand.
CAACCCCACGGGGGCGTATTCCATCCTACAACCTCTTGCTCCCAAGTCCCATCTGGGCTGTGGCACCAAGGTCCAAGGGAGGCTCTCCGGGCAGCAGGAGGAGGGGGAGTCTGGGGAACAGCCCCATGCAGGAAGCGGGGTGCAGGGTTGGGAAGAGCATAGACAGCACAGGGGAGACGGTAAAAGCCCAGCCTTGAGCCCCAGCTTGGCCGTTCGTGATCTGGGTCTAGTTCCCTCTCTCCGTGTGCTCTTGTCACAAGGGTACTCATCCTGTGGGGCTGCCACGAGTCGTAAAGAGCTCAACATCAAAGGAGTAGTAGGTGCTCATGAAATCACCATGGTGGTTCTAATTATCCTCCCAGGGTAAGGCAGAAGATGGAGAGGCCGGATAGAGCAGCGAGGAAGAACCAGGAAATGAAGTCCCTAGATACTGGAGGGTGACTGGCTGTCATAATCCTGCCGATTGGAGGTCACAGCGTTGAGGCAGGGCCAGCAGAGCGGATGAGGGTTTGAACAGGATTGGGCGGTGTTGGAAGTGAGCCACGGAGCCGTACTTTAGAGCGCACGGGCCTCTCCCCTGTCACAGAACCAGGTGCAGCTGAAAAGGGTGAACCCAACTTAAGAGGAAAACGAAGGGAAGAGAGTGCCCGAGTGCCTGGCTGCTCTAAACCTCTCCAGGTTTCCGGACTGGAAGAAATCCTTCCCAACGTTCTGGGAAGCGCTGTTAACCCTTGTCGGTTTAATTCAGTGGACGTTTTTCTTGGGAGTATCTTCCGTGGACCTGTCCCGAGTTGCAGCTCCCCCTCAAAGATTTGGCAGTTTAGAAGGAAAGTTGACATGCGGGCTTGTGTTACAATGTGTGTGTCAGATGCAAGATTAGCCTGGAAAGATGACTGATTAGCTCTGTTGTGGGATGTATTTAGGGAGGCTTCACAGCACAGAGGCCTCGTCTAGGGCTTTGAGGGACGAATAGGAGTTTACCAAGCATAAGGTAGGGGAAGGCACCAGGACTAAGTGTGGCATATGTTGGAGCAGGGTGTTAGAGAAATCACATGTTACTTGTGGCCCCGAGGGGAGGGGCAGTGGGGCGTGGGGTCCCAGATGTGGACAGGACCCTGAATGCCAAAGTAAAAGTTGGAGACGTTCTGTGGAATGGAGAGCACTGACGTGTTGACCGCCTAGAGGGGTGAAATTGTGGGTGTGAAACTTGCCATCAGATCAGGGATGAGTGAAAGAGCCATGCATAAGAGCGGCCCGGAGAAAACCCAGCTCGCGTCGAGAATGCACCCTTACAGTGGGGGTTCAGGAGCCTCTGGAAGAGGAGCATGGATGCCCAGAGCCTGCCGGCCCAGACAGCCTGCGCCGCGCCCACCTGGTTCCCGCCCTCCTCTCGGCCCGTGGACCCAGCTCACCCTCTGTCTTGGCATCTGTCCCATCAGGACGCAATTACTTGTTCACAAGTTCCCCCCCCCCCCAAGGGGCCAGGTCTCTATCTCACACACTCTGAAATCCTGCCCAGGACCAGGTGCCCAGCAGATGCCTGCTCAGGGATTGCCAATTGAGGAGGCACTTGCAATGTTGCTCATAAATTCCCAACTCCCCCCCCGCCCCCACCAGAAAAATGTGGCCTCTGCAGAGACCAGGAAGTGGGCTTTTTTGTTTGCTGCTAAATCCCCAGAGTCTATAGCCACACACCTCTACAGAGTCCGTGGTGAACACGTACTGAGTGAGTCCATGAGTAAATGATGGAACAGATGAAATCAATCAGGACCAGTGCGCTGACACAGTTCACGTGGCCGCGTGTTTAGTGACTGGGTTTACCTCGCAGGTCGTCAGCCCGTTCTGGCACAGTCAGTTTCCAATCACGGGTCTTGCCGATCATTTGGAGGAAATGCTTTGACTGTAGGTGTTGGCGCTTCCTCGCCCTGCTGCAGTCACCACGAGCGTTGGTAGCTTTGGCATCGAGGTCTTCTAAGCACAGGAAAAGCCAGTTGCTGTAGGAGGAAAGCATAGCGTATTCTCTCACTGTTATAATGTGTCAGGTGCTAGGGGTGCAAAGGTGAATGAACCAGAGGGGTCCTAGTTCTTAGGGGAGGCTCTGTGTAAGTAAGGGTGGAGGAGAAGATAACCACGTACACAAATCCATAAACCAGGAAAGGGTCTCGGCTGGGAATGTAAATAGGATGGTAGGACACTAATGGACGAGTGCCACTGGACCTGACACCTGAGTGTCCAGGAGATGCTGGCTGTGCAGACACCGTGGACAGCGGCCCTTGGGCAGAGTGTCCGAGCTGGGAGCAGGCTTGGCGTGTGAGAAGGCTGGAGCACAGACGGTGCAGAGATCGGGCACCTGTCCTGGGTGTGGTGAGCTGGGGTGGGTTCTAAGTGCAGTGAGCCGCTGTGGGGAGATTTGAAGCAAGGGAGTGGTGTGATCTCATGTAAAACGAACGCTGGCTGCTGTGCTAAATGTAAGCCACGGCAGGGAGCAGGGAGACAGACCAATTAGGAGGCCTTGACCTTTGTCAGACCAGATGCTGGTGGCTTGAGATGCTGATAGATGGCCGTCGGGAGTGTTTTGAAGGTAGAACTGCTCATACCTGCTCATGGGTGAGACGTAGAGGGGCGAGGAAAAGAACCGCAAAGAGCTTCTAGTTTTATCTGACCAGGTGTGGGGACAAGTGGGCCGCGTAGCCCTGGTGGAGTGCTGCTGGTCCTGGTCCAGCAACATGTCCCATCTTGGAAGCAGCCACACATCGTGCAGATGGATGTCCAGGAAAACCAGGAGTTCGAAAGGACGGAGACGCGGCCTCATAGAAGTAGATTAGGAGAGTCTGAGGGCATCCCAGTGGGCAGCGGGAATCACGCCGTAGCGTATTTACTGTTGCTGACAAGGCTGATGGGATTTCTGGGCATACAGGACATGCCTGGTTTCCCCTGGGGGAGACTTTCAGACGAGATGGCCATTGAGCATACACATTTGTCAGTTCCCTCCTAAAAGCAAAACTCACAGGGACAAACAGAAAATGATGGCAACAAAATTCTAAGTGCTGAAAAGCAGATGGATAATGATAACCAACTTATAGGAACCAAAAAACTTCAATTTTAAGCATGTAATAGGAAAAACTGAGACACCAACTCATACCGCAGAACCCACAAAGGGTACAGGAATTGATACTGTCAGGGGCCCCTAGAAGTGAGGCTGAAGGTGAGATTATAAACATCAGAATTGGATGAAAATCTCTTGTAAAAGAGTTATACCCACCAGATCTTTCTCCGTTCCTCACAGCCTCTCCTCTGCTTCCCCTCATTAGAAAGAAGGCTGGGTGTTAGTTCTCTAGAGAAGGTAAAAGGCTGGAGGGACCCCAGGCAGGGTAAGGGCAGAAGAACCCACTGGAAACAGGACTGAGGAGCAGTTACCAGTGAATATTGGTACCACAGCCTTCACCCCCGCCTGGCCTGGATGCTGCCCGCCAGGTCCTCCTGCTGCAGGCAGGAGGTTGGAAGGTTCTTCTCTGGAACACACAACCAGCCCGAGGGCAAAAATCAAGAGGTTTCCCCATGAGTCAGCCCGTTGGACCGACCGCCCAGTGCAGAAGCCCCGTGTGACACTATCAATGTTGGAAGACCCAGCCAAGAATCCCCAGACATTGAAGGGAAGCCTGGGATGGGCAGTGAGACTCAAGGCAAAAATAAGCCAAATAACCAAAAATTTGGAGGGAGCAAATTATGAAGGTCAAAAGAAATGTAGACCATGAAACAAGAACAGAATGCTATTTTAAAAGGAATGTTCAGGGAACAGAATGAAGTAGAAGGAGGAAGAGGGGAGGGCGGTAAGGAAAGGGAATTAAAACATTACAGCAGAATTTTTTAAGAATAAAAACAGAATGGAAGGGTAACATGAAGAAGTTGAGGGAGGCTCCCAGAAGTAGAACCAAAGAACAAAGGGAGAAAATGGAAGAGCTTATTTAAAACTAGCCCGGTCCAAGGTGTCCAACACCAAAATAAGTCAGGAAGAGAAAATGGAAACAATGAGAAAAATTCTCAGAACTGAACACCAGTTTCCAAATTGAAAATGACCCACAAAGTGCCCAGCACAGCAGGGGAAATGTGTCCCACCTTAAGGCACACAAGTATTGGAAAGTCTTAACAATGCTCGTGTCAAAGACAAGACACTAAAATCTTCAAGATGAAAGATAGATTACAGACTGTCGGGGCTCCCCGAGTCTATCTCCAGGTTCAGTGTCTCACCAGGAGAATCTTGCAGGACTCAGCATAAAGTCCTACAGCTCTGACTGATTACAGTGAAAGGCTACAAAGCAAAATCAGCAGAAGGAAAAGGCACACGGGAAGAATTCCATGGGGAACCCAGGCCGAGGCTTCCAGGAGTCCTTCCTTAATAGTCACAGAAGACATGCCTAATTGCTCCCCCCATGAGGTGACTACACATGTGAAATGTCTGCCAGAGAAGCTCATTAGAGAGTCAGCATGCTGGATTTTTACTGGGGACTGGTCACCAAGGCACCCCCTCGCCTGGCACTTTCCCAAATTCTAGACTTCCAGGAGGAAAGCAGGTGTTCAACATAAATCATACTGTTTGCAGAAACAGTTTAGGGATAGTGAGCTGCTCTTACCGGTTCAGGAGATGCTGAGACCCTCCCCAAATCCATGTTCCCAGATGCCAGTCAATAGCCACCGTGCAAGCTCTTTCCAAGGATGGCAGTCGGGCTTCCCGGGGCTAACAGGCAGGCAGGTAGGTCAGAAGGACATGGAGTTTCTCCACAGCATTCCCTCAAACTAGAGACGATGGAGCAAGTTCTCTTAAGGAAGAGTCCTGAAGGAAATCATTCTGAAGTGTGAGGGTAGGGTTTTCAGGCATACAAAGCCTCTAAAAGTTACTGCCCGTTCCCTTTTCTTGGAAAGCTTTAAGAGATGTTCTACCAAAACTTGGGCATAAAGCAAGAAGGGAAGACATGGTAGCTGAGAAACGGGATCCAGTACAAGACAGACGGGTGAATGAATTTCTGAACGATGGAAACAGAAAGCCCCCAGGGAAGGCTCTGCATGAGGCCCAGAGCTCCCCACCCCAGAGAAGAGAGGGCCCAGAGGCTGTGGGAGAGACTTTCTCAGGGTGCCAAAACTGATGGAAGTGCTTAATTACAGGGAAAAGAGAGTGACATTCTAAGAGTTAGGACCAATGGGAAAAAAACATGGCAATTATTAACTTCAAGAAAAACAAACGGTTGTGTGGGAAAAGGAAAGCAATGGAGGTTTATCTCTCAGTAGCCTTTCTGTAGTCAGAATACTTGCTGGCCAAAATGACTGGAAGACGATGAGGGGACTGAAGTTACACATTGGTAAAGGGAGAGGAGTGGTGAAAGACATCTAAACCTTCATCGTCACCAGCAAAGCAAAAGAGGAGAAAGGAAGGAATGGAGGTAGGGAAAGGAGGAGAGAAAGCAAAGGAGTAAAATGAAAAGGTGACAGTCGCCTCTGCTCTGGCCAGGCTGCTTCTGGCCTGTTCCAGGCACCAGCCTTCTCCAGCATGAGCCCTTCTCCAGAACAGCCAGGAACAAGGGGGTCTAGGAGACTATGCATTTGGTGCTCGCCTGGGGATGGGAAGTCGGAATTGTTGATGATCAGGTGCCAGAATCTAGCATAGACTCCACATATTGGGTGATGAGTGGATGAATGAATAAATGAACTGTGATTTCTCTTAAGTCCTGCAGCTCATCAAGTCTCAGAAGTTTCTGAACAAGTTGGTGATTTTGGTGGAAACGGAGAAGGAGAAGACCTTGCGGAAGGAATATGTTTTTGCTGATTCCAAAGTAAGTGACGACAAGCTACGTAGATGGGTCAGGAGGGGGGAGAGGGACATGTGCCTTCTGAGGCTTGCTTGTGCCCGGAAATGGGCACCATCAGCTCACGTGGTTCTCACGACCCACTTCCCACCTGGGAAAACCAGTCCCAGGGAGCTTCTGCCGTGCTGCCTGTCCCCGTGATCACTTGTGCCGTATCCAGCCCGGAGCCCCACTGGGAGACCTCGTAGCTTCTCTGGGCTGGACTCCGAAGCCCTCCGGGGCACCTCAGATTTAAATCCAAATACCAGCCAGCACGCCTTCCGTGTCTACATGTTGCCCCGCTCTGCGGAAGTGAGGTGCCCCACCAGGACTGGCTCCTGGAACAGGAGGTGATGCGGCCTGATGGAAATCCTCAGGGACCTCGAGCGTTGCAGGGGGTCTCTGTGTAGCCAGAAACAGGCGTCTCTGTGATCTGATCACTCTGCTCTGACATACCAGCTGGGGACTGAAACCCTCGTGTTGGCCTTACTGTTTATCCATTGATCTCTGGCTCCCACGAGGCAGGGCACACAGGGCTCTCCTCACATCCGTGTTGGCTGACCACGTGCCAGCAGCACGGTGAGACTGAGGGACCAGAGCTCCCAGCTCAGCTTATGGGGACAGCCTCTGCCAAGTGCCAGGACTTGGCTTCTTTCACATGCCCCATGGATGAAGTGGCAGAGGTGGGCTGGTGGGGGGCCAGCGGGAGGCCTGAAGGTGCCCAGAACTGCAGAGAGCGGGGGAAGAACTCAGGCATGACCGAGAAGGGGCCCGGGGAGGTGGAGAGAAAGAATGCCTGCCTGGGTACCATTCTGCATACAGGGGCATGGATCCCCAAACCAACCCTGCCCATTGCTGCCAACTCAGAAGGATTGAGACACAGCAGTAAACTGATGCACCAGATTTTGAGCCTTTCCTGACTGATGACCATCGTCACCATGTCCTTGTGAGCTGGTTTCTTCAGGAGTGATTAACTGGGATTTGCAGTTATTAGGTTGAGTCGTATGAAATTGCCATCTTTGGTCATTTCGTATGGTACAACCTAAAGCGTGTGTGTGTGCGCACATACACATTCTCAGCCTGCCGTTGACTGCAGGCTCTGAGAAGGCGGCTCTGCTTTGTCCCCTGCTAGGTCCCCTGCTAGGTCCCCAGGTTCTCGGACAACTCAGTGAAAACTATGGAGACTGACAGCTTTCATATATTCTTGTTCGTCTCCTTGATCTAAATTCTCATTCATTAAATAAGTAATCTATTCTTGGGGTGCCTAGGTGGCTCAATCGGTTAAGCATCCAACTTCGGCTCAGGTCATGATCTGATTCATGAGTTCGAGCCCCTCATTGGGGCTTTGCTATCTGTTGTACATCTCTGCTTGCTGAGAAAGTGTTTCTGCACCAAGACTTATAAGGCCTACGGTGTTCTATCTGGCATGTGGATGACCCATAACGCAGTTATTAGTTCTCTTCCTAGGATTGGACATGAAGGTTGTTTCTAATTTTTTCTGTGTTGAAGTGTGTGCTACAGTCCCCGCGACAGGGTTGGGTGTTTGTATGGTTCCTGGTGGTTCTTAGAGTCTGGTCCTCGGAGAGGAATGGCAGGGTCAGACTCCGCTTCCTTGAGACCCCGGACCCGTATTTCCAGACTGCGCTCCTGCCAGGTCGTACTGACTTGGCCCCTCTCAGTTTTCTTGAAGCTGACTGAGCCCTTTGAAAGTGTCCTGTGCAGGGAGGCAGGGGCCTTTCTGAGTCTGTCTGCTCTTCACTCCCTAGAAGCGAGAAGGCTTCTGCCAGCTTCTCCAGCAGATGAAGAATAAGCACTCAGAACAAGCGGAGCCGGACATGATCACCATCTTCATCGGCACCTGGAACATGGGTGGGTCCACCGTGCGCCCCTCCCCCCGCCCCGCCAAACTGCTTCCTCCCCACCTCTCCCCTCCCCTCCGGTTCTACCTTGCTGCCTCAGGCGTCCGCAGACGGGTGGGGGGACACCTGTTTTCCTCCTGCGCCCCCTCCCCAGCCCATCTGCGCAGCCTCCTTTCTGAGGAATTGTTGACTTTTCCTGAGACAGTGGATGAGAGAAATGAGCTCTGGGATTCTCACATCCCAAGAGCAGCTGGGCTGGGTTACTGTGCGTGTCCAAATGGGAAAGCGTTTGGGGGACTCGGAACATGCAGGTGAAGGGATCTTGGGCCCCTGCCAGCCTTAGGCAGCTCGCCAAGGGCGTCAGGCCTGGAAGAGAGAGCTCTGATGCCCAATTGCATTTGAATTTCACATAAACAACGCAGTTTTTTAGTATCGGTGTCCAGCGAGAAATACATACTGAATATATATTATGCTAAATATATACTGTGTATATTCATATACTGACACATACCATATGCTAATATATGTTAAACTGAATATAGGTTGTACCAAAAGTTAGTGTAACTATTCGGCTAGAAATAAGTACATAATATGCACCAAATATATATTTACTAACCACTTACTATACACTTATATTTACTAATATATATTTACATATTAAACATATCACAGTAAATATAAACTACACTAATTATTTAGTGTAAGTATTCAGCTAGAAATAAGGACTAAATATGCGCCAAATATATATGTTTACTAACCATGTACTATATACTTACGTGCTGATAAACATTAATATACTAAATATAAAGTATACTAATTATTTAGTGTAAGTATTCAGCCACAAAAAAAATAAATAGGTACAGGATGTCTGGTTAATTTTGAGTTTTAGTTGTACAGATATTGCCTGGGGCATAGATTTCCTCTAAAAGTTATCTGTTGTTTATGTGAAATTTTAAGTGAATCGGTGTCTCTCCCCACCTTGCCCAGAGCGGAGTCAGGCTCAGCCGTCTCCTGACACAGCAGACAGTCACCTAGCAGGTCCTCTGGGAGGAATGGGGTGAGCAGCGGCCCTTCATGGAGGGGCAAGAAATGATCTGGAAATGAGAACGTAATTCGCTACTCCTGGCCGGTCGGCTGAGCAGACGGTGGGCTGGTCTGCCAGGAGGGAAGGCAGGAGAGCGCCTGACCCTGATTCCACAAGCCACCAGGCCTTCATGCCCAGATACTGAGTCCAGGGGCCACAGTGGCCCTGAAGTAGAACTCTGGACCATGTCTGGGGACCTGTGTCCTCTCCTGTCCTCTCTAGTATTTCTTGCTGGCTGCCTGATCCATCAGCTGTCCCCCTGGGGTTGATGCCCGTGGGTGCACTGTCCCTCTCTGGTGTTTCCTCTGTGAGCACGGAGGTCTTAGATTTGGCCGGACAAGGTTAAGTCCATGCAGTTTCCAGCTGGAAGGAGCACCTTCACACAGAAGACAGTGTGGCAGGAGCCACCTGGGGGGATGGGAAGGTTTCCCCAGGCAGAGACCCGCAGCCCCCAGCCTAGAGTCCCTCCATGAGCCGTAGCGGCAAGCGGAGTGACGGCAGTCAAGTTACTTTGGTTCTTGGCACTGGTGAGCCAAAAAGGTTATCTCCTTGGAGGAAAAGTTTACTCAACCTTGAAGGGTGTTTCGAGGAGAAATGTCTTTCATCATTTCTTTACTGAGTTGCTTTGACTCATTTTTCGAAATGAAAATGGAGGTGGTCTCCACACTCTTCCTGTTTCTTTGGCTCTCAGTTTTCAGCTGAGATCTCTCAGTTTTACAAGGAAGTCCCTGTTGTCTGCCAACCCTGGGTTAAAAGCCCCCATCCCAAACCTGCCAGCCTGCTGGGCTGTCATTGCCAATGGCACGTACATTCCTCAAGGACTGTCTCAGTTACTGAGTTAGCCCCAAAGACTAGGACGGTGTCTGACATCTTGTGCAGCTAGTTCAAGTCACCTTATGGAATCTTCAGGTACTAATTCTAGTCTTTAAAAGTTCATGTTATCTTAAAAGAGAAATATAACTGCACTCTGACCCCACCTGACATCCTGGGAATAATTAGTACCGAATCCTCTATCTACACTACTTTGTTGGGTGGTCCAAATGGTTCTCAGTGATGTGTGAACTTCCCGCCCTGCATACTTCCCCCACCTGTGTTTTGAATTCTCCTAACGTGCCTTTGACTCACTTGGTGTTGGGTTTTGCTGTTGAAGGTAACGCCCCCCCTCCCAAGAAGATCACGTCCTGGTTTCTCTCCAAGGGGCAGGGAAAGACGCGGGATGACTCTGCCGATTACATCCCCCATGACATCTATGTGATCGGCACCCAGGAGGACCCCCTGGGGGAGAAGGAGTGGCTGGAGATACTCAGGCACTCCCTGCAAGAGATCACCAGCATGACTTTTAAAACAGTGAGCAGCTGGCCGGGGCGCTGGGGGGACTCTGGGGCGGTGGGCACTGTGAGACTGGCCGGGGGCACCTCAGAGCAAGCGTGGGCTCAGCCTGTCCCCTCTCAGTTTCCAAAGATGCCTGAATGTTCAGGGGTCGTTCCCCACTACCACCACCACTACCTTTCAGGGCCGGAAAGGGGCACCTGTTCTGAAATTGGGGACCGTGGGCATTGCTGAGAATCGCTAGCATCTCCCTTCTTCCCTGCCCTTGCTTGTAAGTCATTCTTCCTTCACGGAAATCCTGCCAGTCCTGGCTCTTCCCCTCTGTGTCACCTGCAGGGCATCTTTAGGACCCTTCCTGAATTTTAGGGATTCCAGACAGGGGGCAGGGGCTGCGGGAGGAATCGCTTGCTCCGTGATCAAGCACCGTGTCCTGGCCAAGGGTCACCATGTTGTCCCCCCCTCCAGATTGCCATTCACACCCTCTGGAATATCCGAATTGTGGTGCTGGCCAAGCCGGAGCATGAGAACCGCATCAGTCACATCTGCACGGACAACGTGAAGACGGGCATCGCCAACACGCTGGGTGAGCAGGGGTGGGGGGAGGGGCAGGGGTGCTGTGCTCCTGCCTCCAGTCCTGTGTCCATCCCGTCCCCGCCAACAGGGACATTCCCGGGTGGAAAACTCAGCCTCACTTCCTGGGATCCCCTCGGTCCTGAGCAGCTCAGATGGTTGTTTACTCCAGCCTGGGCCCCCTGGGGTCTACACCAGAACTGGTCGGAATCTGGCCAAAATGCAGGTTCTGACTCAGCAGGTCTCTGAGATTCCAACCAGCTCCCAAGTCCTGTCAGGATGCTGGCCCACAGACCCCACCTTGAGAAGCCAGAACCAAGGACGGGGGTTGATGCACTTGCTGTAAAGGGCCAGATAGCAAATGTTTTAGGCTCGGTGGGCCACGTGCTGCCGCTCCTCACCCCTGCAGCCGTGACACCAAAGAACCAGTGGATAGCATGAACATGAGTGGGAAATGCCACGCTCCAGAAAGCTTTGCCTACAGACACAGGTCAGGGCTCTGTTTGGCCTGCTGGCTTTAAAAAAATGTTTTTCTTACTTTTTTTTTTAATAATTTTATTCATTTTTGAGAGACCAAGTGCTAGCAGGGGAAGAGCGAGAGAGACAGAGACACAGAATCCAAAGCAGGCTCCAGTCTCTGAGCTGTCAGCACAGAGCCCAACGCGAGGCACGAACCCACAAACCACATCGTGACCTGAGATGAAGTTGGATGTCGGATGATTAATCAACTGAACTATTTTTTTAATGGTTCTTTTTTTTTCTTTTTTGAGAGACAGAGAGAGCATGAGCAGGGGAGGGGCAGAGAGAGGGAGACACAGAATCTGAATCAGGCTCCAGGCTCTGAGTGGTCAACACAGAGCCCAACTTGGGGCTCGAAACCACGAACCGTGAGATCATGACCTGAGCTGAAGTTGGGTGCTTAATCAACTGAGGCACCCCGGCCCACGGGCTTTATGTTGCCAACCCGTGGTGTGGATCTAGAACGACTCAGGTTGGATGTGGAAATGCTGGTTTTAGCGGTGAGCCAGTGGGGACCAGTCAGAGCACCTCAGAGAACTGAATTAGGAGCCGGCGACTTCAGGAGTGTGTTTGTGTGTGTGAGTCTTAGGTGGGTGCGTATGTGAGTGCTTGTGTGTCTATAGGCAGAAGTCTGTGAGTGTGTGTCTATATGTACGAGTCTGCGTGTAGGAGTGTATGTGCAAGTCTATACGTGCAAGAGTGCATGCAGGTCTGTTTGAGTCCAAGTTCATGTGAGTATGTGTGTCTGTGTGAGTGCACTCGCAGGTCTGTCTGAGTGCACGTGTGGTCTGTCGGTGAGTGTGTGTGGGCAGGTGCGCCCACGCGGACCATAGGTGGAGTTGAGGGCGAGGCTAGTGGTTTCTGGTGCTTGGAGTCAGGGACAGGACAGAGTCCCAGAGACAACAGGAAACAGAAGAATTGTTGCAATCGAATGTCGAGAGCGTTCTCGGCTTTTCTGCTGACAAACCGCAAGCTGCCCGCGTCCACACCCACTTGCCCCCTTCCTTCCTGTCTCCATAGCTGCCCTGTCAAAGCCCACGCCCTTCTGCTGCCCAGGAACCTCTGTCTGTCCTTGCTGCATCCTGCGCGGGCTGCCCTTCTCCCTTCCCCTGACCCCTTCCCAGCAGCACATCAGGTACTCAGACCTCCCGGCACAAGACAGAACCACACCTCAGCCAGACCTCCTGCCGCTGCACCGGCTCCCATTCATCACCCAGAGCTGACATTGTGTCCCCAAGTGCGGTGCCATACACTGGGCAAGTGACCATGCAGACAGCAGTCCGCCTGCAAGGACAGACAGATAGTAAGATCATTCCTAAGAGTCCACGTGCTGGCAAGGTGCATGGGGCAGTGAGACCCCGGTTCTCCTTGACTTGGGGGTGGGTCCAGGGGTCTTTCTGAGAAGGAGCGTTGGGACTCAAGTCCCGGGGGTAAGGAAGGGTCAGTATGGGCAGTGTTCACACAGCGGAAACAGTGATGCAAAGGTCCTGAGGCCCCTGGCTGCAGCTCTAGTGGATGCTGGGGGCAAGGCCAGAGAGGGAGGCACAGGGTCTGGGCAGAGGCCGAGCTTTATGGCCATTAGAGGGTAGCTTGGAGGCCAAGGGGTTCCCAGGCACCAGTTCCTCCCTCTCCCCCCAACCCTGGGGCTGGCCTCTACCCTCTCTACTCCCCTCAAATGGCCCCCAGCCATGGTTAACACGGGGCAGAGCTCCGGGAATGTGGGTGCACATCACCCTAGAAGACCTAAGGCCTTTTTGAGAACGTACATGTTCATGGCCAAGAGCGAAAGGCTTTATGAGTATTACCCCACTGTACATAAACGCCCCGTGGGGGAAGGACTGTCTGGACTGGTTGACAAGAGGAACCGGTAGCTGGAGGCTACAGGGAGGTTTCTTAACCCGTCCCAGGCGCAGCGGCAGGAAAGCGACAGCAGGGATTTGAGCCCAGGCCACACTGCAGGATGCGGAGAAAGCTGGGAAGGCTCCGGGGGAGGCAGGGCACAGGAGCCCTGAAGTCCTTCGACTTAGGCTCCACCCAGTGCTGTCCAGCCCAGTCAGAACGTGAGCCCTGCAGGTTGTTATGAATTTTCTAGAAGCCACAGTCTAGAAAGGAAACCAGTGAAGTCGGGTTTAGTTAACATTTTATCAAACCTTATTCACTCAAAATATTCCCATTTCAGGGCGCCTGCGTGGCTCAGTCGGTTAAGCGTCTGACTCGGTTTTGGTTCAGGTCATGATCTCATGAATTCGGGGGTTCAAGCCCCTCCTCGGGTTCTGTGCTGGCAGCATGGAGCCTGCTTGGGATTCTCTCTCTCTTTCTCTTCCCCTCCCCAACTTGCGCCATCTGTCTCTTAAAATAAATAAATAAACTTAAAAAAATATATATTACCATACCCATAGATATTCAATATAAAAAGAGAACAAGTAGGGGAGGGACAGAGAGGAGGAGAGACGGAATCCCAAGCAGCCTCCGCACCACTGATGCAGAGCCTGATGCGGGGCTTGAACTCCTGAACCGTGAGACCGGAGCCGAGGTCAAGAGTCGCTTAACCGACTGAGCCACCTGAGTGCCCCTGCGTTCTGTTTTTCTTACTAAGGCTTATAAATCCCAATGCCTCTGTTCAGTTCACAGCTCACCTCAGGTAGGACCAGCCACAGTCTGTGTTCAGTGCGTACACAGCTCAAGCTACCGTATTGGCCAAGCAGCTTCTCAGGCTTCTGCGTGTGTCCGAATGCCAGACACCAGGGGCTGGCACACTTGTCTCTTGAAGGCCAGGCAGAAAATACTTCAGTCACTGTCGCAACTACTCAGCTCTGGGGATAGCTGTGTTCCAATAAAATGTTCCTTATGGGCTCTGAAGTTTGAACTTCATATCATTTTAATGTGTCAAAATCTTCTTTTGATTCCCCCCCCTCCCAGCTATTTAAACATGTAAAAATCATTTTACCTGGCAGTGGGCTAGCATTTGCCTACCCCTGACCTAGAGGACTTGTTTAACCCAGATTCCTGGGCCTCACCCCCAGAATTTCCAATTCAGCAGGCCCAGGGTGGGGCCTGAGAATTTGCACTTCCAACAATTCCTAGGTGCTGCCGCCGTGGCTGTTTGGGGAACACACTTTGAGAACCACTAGTCTAGAATAGATTGAAATTAAGAAAAAGAGGTGATCTCAGCTTTGGTCCCGTCAGGAGCCTGGTTAGCTGGGCGGACGGTGAGCCCACCCCCAGGCTCCTTTTCCTGGATCTTCCCAAGGCTTCTTTCTGGCTGCTTTGGATGGTCTTGCCTGCTGGGTATGTGGGGTAACTTGGGTGATAACACACTCCCAAGGCTGCAGGCCATTCACCGGGTTTTCCTGGCCTGGAGGAATGGCCCCTGCCCCCCATTCCCTCCACCTGCTGAATCTCCCGCTCCAGATGGAGCCCTCCTGTCTTTTCTCCGTCTCCTCTTTCCCACACCTGCTTCTCTCCCTCGTTATTAATAACATTGCTTCCCCTTGATTTCCCCCCGCTTGATATTTGCCTGTGTGACTGACTTCTTCCTTCTCCCCTCCCTTTAGGAAACAAGGGAGCTGTGGGGGTGTCATTCATGTTCAACGGAACCTCCTTGGGCTTTGTGAACAGCCATCTGACTTCTGGGAGTGAGAAGAAACTCAGGTAATGGAGCTCATTTCCCGAGAGGCCGAGGCAGACCTCCCATCCCTAAACCCCAGAACCACTGCTCAGCCCTCGGCTTTTCCCGTAACTGAGGCCCAGGCGGGACCCCTCCTGGGGGTGAATGTTGCCGGAAGGACGGAACACACATTTCCTTGTGTCGTTCATCTAATAGATGCCTGAACCCGCCCCATTCCTAAAGGGGAAAACCTCATCCGGGTATCCTTACAGAGCAAGGCCCATTTGGCTCATTTGGCCCATTTGGCCCAGGCAGGAAGACAGCTATTTAGAATAATTGTGATTCCGATTCCCTGCTAAATGGATGCTCCGGGGGCCCCTGCCATGTGTTCCCATTTCCCCCGAAGGGCCCTCTGCACCCCGGCGGCGCCCCCCGTGCAGGTGGAGGTGTTCGCTGCAGCGGGGCCAGAGAGTTCAGGCTCAGTCCCCCACGCCCCCTCTAGTTTGCTGCCCCGGAGAGGGACCAGTGAGCCCCTGCTACACGGCTGCTTTTCGTTTAAATAGGCGAAACCAAAACTATATGAACATTCTCCGGTTTCTGGCTCTGGGAGACAAGAAACTGAGTCCTTTTAATATCACTCACCGCTTTACCCACCTCTTCTGGCTTGGTGATCTGAACTACCGTGTGGATCTTCCCACCTGGGTAAGGAGCTGCCCATGTGGAGCTAGAGATGCCCACTTGGCACTGGGGTTGTCCATTCAGGGAGGAGCTGTCCACTTGGGGGTAGGGATGCCCACCTGGAAGGAGCTGCCCACCTGGGGGTAGGGATGCCCACCTGGGGAAGGAGCTGTCCACCCAGGGCTGACTGCCCACCTGAGGCTGGGGCGTCATGGGACCGAGGCTCCCTTGAGTTAGCTCAGGGCGCAGCGCCAGGGCAATGACTCCCCTCCGGGACGCGATGCTGTTCTGTCACGGGACCCCCGCCTTTCTTTACTCTTCACCTCTGCTCACACTGACCTCCCCCACAACTGTCCCGCCGTCCTGGTCCTCCAGTGGCTAGGCCCACATCTCCAGGAACTATTAAGTATTAAGGTCTGAGGAGACCACAATTTTCTGCCTGGATTGCGGGCCACTGGCCAGCTGAGGACAAGTTGCTGACGTTGGATGCCCAGGCACAGCCCACTGAGCAGTGGTCTGAAGGGCCGCGTGGCACAGACACGCCTTGCTCACTCAGGCAGAGCAGACTGTTCTCTGGGAAGGGGGTGGGCAGGTCTGGGCACAGAGCCGTGCCATCGGCCCAGACACCTTGGTGACAGCTTGCACATCCCTGACAGGGATGCGGAGCCTTCACACGGCATCCTGTGAGGACAGAAGCTGAGGGGCAAGAGCCCTGTGGCACAGACAGGCCAAGAAATAGCCTGGAGTCAGCTTCTGATCACTGGGACCTTCTCACCCCTTTCCCTGCGTGTTTCCCCAAGCATCTGGCCTCTCCCTCTTGCTGCCCCAGCGACTCCACAGAGACAGAGGAGGAGCTGAGGGTCTGGGTGTGTCCCTTATGTCCCCACCACGCCCTCCCTCATGGCAGATGGGAGAGGGCTAGGCAGGAACCCCACGGATTCCCTCACCAGGAGGGCCACCAGAAGGGCATTCACCAGAGCAGAGGGGACAGCCTGGGGAGAAAGGACGGCTGGATTCCATCCCACTGATGCCGCACAGACTCTTGGGAATCCAAGCCCAGATCAGGAAGTCCTGCTGCCCACAGATTCGGGGGCTGGGGTGTCAGCTCCTTCCATGGCCTCACGACAGGCTGCCTCGGTCTCCACAGACAGCAAGGGAAACACACCTGCTACTAATGAAGTGTTAACAAAAATACTACTAAACGTCCGTGTGAAAAAGTAAATGTCTCTCTGCAAATTTGGAACGGCCAAACCTTATATTATCAGGTCAACGGTTCACTTCTTTTGTGGAGCTTTCCTTATAAAACAGTTGAGTACCAGGGGCTTCTGGGTGGCTCCGTTGGTTAAGCGTCTGACTCTTGATTTCAGCTCAGGTCATGATTTCACGGTTCATGTGTTTGAGCCCCACATCGGGCTCTGTGCTGACAGTGCAGAGCCTGCTTGGGATTCTCTCTCCCTCTCTGTCTGCCCCTCTCCCACTCGTGCTCCTGCGCTCGCTCTCTCTCTCTCTCTCTCAAGATAAACATTTAAAGAAAAAAGGTTGAGTGCTAAGGAAGGCTAGGCAGGCTTCCCCAGGACCAGGGTCTGGTGCCGCATCCAGGGCTCCAGGTCCTGGGGACAGGCTGGTGGGTGGCCATGGGCCTCCTCATGTTGGGGGAGGGGGGCGTCTCACCGGTGGTCTGGCCACGTCCTTGCTCCAGGAGGCGGAGACCATAGTCCAGAAGATCAAGCAGCAGCAGTACGCAGACCTCCTGTCCCACGACCAGCTGCTCATGGAGAGGAAGGAGCAGAAGGTCTTCCTGCACTTCGGTAAGAGCTGCAGCTCTCTGTTCCTGGGCCCCTCCAGCCATCGCTGTCTCCCCTTCTCCCTGAATGTTCTGAGGTCGGGGGTGGGGGGGGCCGGGACGAGGGAAGGACTGTGTCTGGAGAAGAAGGCAGCGTGGCCAGATGTGGAACGCAGAGGATCAAAGCAGAAACCAAGGTTTTGTTTGATTTCAGAGGAGGAAGAAATCACGTTCGCGCCCACCTACCGTTTTGAAAGACTGACTCGGGACAAGTACGCCTACACTAAGCAGAAGGCCACAGGGGTGAGTTCTCTTCATGGACGTCACCCGACCCTCCGTCTCCTCCCCCTTGCACATCTCTCCCCTCTTGTGTCTGTTCCCACAAAGGCGAACAGGAAGCGAAGAGCATCCTCATCCACTAGGCAACGGGAGAAAAGGAAAATGAGCGATCACGTGTTCATTTGCATCACTGAGCAAAAACCTCTTCTCAGGAGAGGCTGGGCAACCACACTTGTCCACTAGAAGGGACCAGACTCATGACACTTAGGGTTTTCCTTCTGTCCAGATAGTCTCAGATTCTGAGGGTTTAAAGTATTTCTGTAACTGGGTTCCGAAGCTCTTTTCAAAATCCCGTGATCAAATCTGCTTGCTAATCTGCCAAGTGAATCATCATTAAACAAGTTTCTTTGCTGCAGGACTTAGCAGAGCCTTTACAGGTTTATGAGCATTATGGTTCTCTACAATGAAATTTGTGTGCCAAGGAACAGTGTTTCAGGGAAGCTACAATGAAGCCTTCATTCATTCTTGCTCAGCAGACATTTACTGATGACCCGTGACGGGCTAGGCACTCTTCTAGGTGGTAGGAGCTCAAAGATGAGCCTGGTGTTTGCCGCCAAGGAGTTTATGGAAGGAAAGACAACACACAGCTACTAACCAGAGATAGAATGTGATGTTGCCGAATGCACTGAGGAGCAGTCAGACGGACGTGACCGGCAGGACAAGGAAGGGTCAGGAGAGGCTTCTCAAAGAGGGCCCACTTGTGGGGCTTGAGGAACAGGTTGGATTTCAACAAGTGGACAGGACAAGGGACGATTATTTCCAGTTTGCTGGAACAGATACAGAAAGGAAATTTCTAGCATCTGTCACCTTCTGGGTCCCGACCGAGGGAAGTGCCGCGCCCCCCCCCCCCCCACCCCAATCAGGTCCTGAGGGTTACAGATGTCGAATATCTTGCTTCTGAGTTTCTGGGGCTGCTGGAAACCTAGGGAAATGGAAAGGAGAATGTTGCTGGAGGGCTTGGGGGAGGGCGATGCCAAAACCAAGCAGGAGCCAATAGAGAAAACCAGACGGAGGAGGAGACCCAGCTCTGCTCCGGGAAGGAGGCTGAGACTTCTCAGGGCAAGACGCCTGCTTGTGAGGTGTCCGCTGTGTGGCCCCTGACACTGTCCGGGCAGGTCCCTGGGGACATGGTCAGGTGGACTCGAGTTTTAGGAAAAAGAGGCAGGGGCTTAGC
>PJEM01005314.1:53351-133051 GCA_004023845.1 Helogale parvula
CCATGGAAAGAAATGAACATCAGAAGGCGGAGCTGGCTTGGAGGGGAACACAGAGCTTGTCTTCAGACTCTGTCCTGTTAGCAGAAGACCTCAGGAAACCTCCAGAAGGCAGTTGAGAATAGTAGGTGATGCTGAGACACGAGGAGAGGGGCATAGACTTGGGAGTTTGTGCGCGCAGAGCATGGGCAATGCCGTGGGCGTGGGTGAGTTGTCGAGGAGGGAGTGAAGGATGCAGAGACCAGAGCCATGGGCAGATGTGGGGGGCCATCCACTGCAGAAGGCGACAGGAAGAAGCAGACACAATAAAGAAGACGGGGAATGAGTGCTCGCGTCGGTGGCCAGAGGACCCGCCAGGCAGCTCAGCGTCACAGAAGCCGGGAGTGAGAGACTGTCCAGCGTCAGTGGTGGCCGGTGTGGAATGCGAGTCTGGGAGAACATGAACCGTGCTGGAGGAGCTGGATTTGTGGTCCAGAGGGCGCGGTGGACTTTTAAGACAGTTTGCATAGTCTTGGAGGTGAGAGGATTGGGTGGGTGCACAGGAATCTGGTGAAGCTTTTCAGAAATACAGCTCTGGGCCTCATCCCCAGAGGCTCTGAGGCAAGAGCCCTGGGCAGGCCCCGCCTTCTGTATCTTTGTAAAGTTCCGCCGGTCGTTCTGGGGCAGCCAGTGCCGAGGGCTGTGATGTTAAGAGGAACAGCGTGGCAGCATCTATGAAACTAAACGTGCACCTGCGCTGTGATCCAGTAATTCCACTTCGGATTAGTGTATTTGTTCACCAGGAGGCAGATACAAGAACGTTTATTGCGGCTTTGTTCACAGTATCCAAAAACTGGGAACGGCCCTGTTTCCGTCAAGAGTAGATAAATGCTATATATGCATACAATGGAATACAACCGCAGCAGTGCAGTGAAAAAAACTCTACAGACAACAATATGGGTGAAAGAAGCCAGACCTCAAACAATATATACTGAATGAGTCCATTTGTAAGTTCAAGGTTAGACAAAATTAATCAGTAGAGGTGTGAGTCACGATAACGTTCGCCTCTACAAGGTGGTAGCGTGGACACAGAGGAACCTGTGGGATGATGGAGATTTTCCGTATCTTGATCTGGGCAGTAGTTAAATGGGTGTGTACAAATATAAAAATTCCTCAGGCTGTATCCTTGAGGTTGGTACACTTTACTGTATGTAAATTGTACCTCAAGTTTAAAAGACTAAATGGGTAGTCCGAAAGTAGAGGCAGTGAAAATAGGACATTCTTGAAAGAAAATTGATAAAAAGAAAAAAAATTGAAGGAGATGGCAAGAGTAGGCTCTCTTATGATGAGTGCCTTTACGTTTATAGGCAGAGAAGAAAGGGCTAGCACTTAAGGGATAAAGGATATTGCCAATTTGTCTTGTCTGTCACACCCACTGGGCATCGTGCTTGCCAGTGTAGCCAGGGAAAGGGTGCATCTTAATACGTACTGTTTGATTGCAGATGGGTGGATGGGTATGTGAATGGGTAGGTAGGTGGGTGGGTGGATGGGCTAGTAGTTGGGTGAATAAGTAGGTGGCTGACTGGCTGGATAAGTAGATAGGTGTATGGTTGTGTGAAAGGATGGATAGATGGATGGATGGATGGATGGATGGGTGGATGAGTAGATGCATGACTAGCTGGGTAAGTAGATAGGTGAATGGGTAGGGTGGATGGATGGATGGATGGGTGGATGGGTGGATGGATGGATAAAGAGATAAGTGGATGACTGTGTGAATGGGAGAGGTGGCTGGAGTGTATTATTAAAGTAAGGGGCGGGAGAAGATACGCAGAAACTGGGTTGAAAGTACCCATGTGTGGGGTTCATCTGACTCAGAAAAAAAGAAGGTAACAAGAAATTCTGAAATCGTGGAGGAGGATCGGTAAGAGCCCACAGCCAAGTGAATGAATCTTCCAAAGCAGGACCCCAAGGTGTCTGACCGTGGGGACAGCAGTGGACTCAGGAGTTAAGGCAAATGCAGAGGGCGGGAGACCCCCAATGGGGAAAATCTGTAAAACTCCAGCAGGACATGGATTCAGGATGACAGAGGCCACATGTTAATCTTTTCTTTTACTGACTTACGTCTTAAAAAAATGAGCAGGCAACTTATAAACTCGTGACTGTGATTTGCAGATGAAGTACAACCTGCCTTCCTGGTGTGACCGAGTCCTCTGGAAGTCTTACCCGCTGGTGCACGTGGTGTGTCAGTCCTACGGTGAGTGACAGGCGGGAGGTTCGGGCTCCGGTCCGTCTCTCTGTGCGAGGGGAGATGTCCCTGCAGCCCTGGGCAGTGACCTGATGCCTCCTGTCCTGTCTCAGGCTGCAGCACAGTAAGCGTCTTCTGCCTTGGGGAGCACCGGAATTACAGGGAGCCCTTCTTACAAGAAACCCAGACTGGTTTTAAAAACCGCATGGTAGCTTTGAACCCCATGAAAGTGGTGTTTTTGTGGGTCAAAAATAGTCAAATATTGGAAATTCATATGGTTCAACCTAACGTATATCCTGAGTATACAAGTATGTATTTATGGAGACTTAAAGATAAATTGAGTTAAATTGATGAAAAAGCCATAATATGCAATATTAAAGTAATTATGAAAAAGTAATCAAAACAATTCAGCAATTATTGACTCCAGAAGTTTAAGATAGACTGAAGGAATTCTTAATTGTTTGAGTGCTTATTCTTAAAAGCTACCTCTTAATTCCCATCATGAAACTATTCTGCATTGTGTACTTAAAAATTCAGAATGGGGTGCCTGTGTGGCTCAGTGGGTTAAGCTTCTCTTGGTTTTGGCTCAGGTCATGATCTCATGGTCCATGAGTTCAAGCCCCACATTGGGCCTTGTGCTCACAGCTCAGAGCCTGGAACCTGCTTCAGATTCTGTGTCTCCCTCTCTCTCTGCCCCTCCCCCGCTCATGTATCTCTCTCTCTCAGAATAAAAATAAATAAACTTTTAAAATTCAGAGCAGGGGTGCCTGGGTGGCTCAGTCAGTTGAGTGTCTGACTTCGGCTCAGGTCATGATCTCACAGTCAATGAGTTCAAGCCCCACATCGGGTTCTATGCTGACAGCTCAGAGCCTGGAGCCTGCTTTGGAATTCTGTATCTCCCTGTCTCTCTCCTCCTCCCCTGCTTGCACTCTGTCTCTCAGAAATGAATAAATGTTAAAAAATTCAGAGCAGAACAACCTTGAACACTTTACTGACTGACAATTGTGATATTATTTTTGAAACATTGCAAATTCTCAGACGGTGACATCCAAGGGAGGGCCATCCCTGTTCCCATCCCAAGTCATAGGCCCGAGACCCTTGATGGACTGTTTGTGACCTCACCTCTGCCTCACTCACCAGAGGGGGTTCTTGGCTGCTGCCCAGTGGCCACCTTTGTGGCCCCATCCTCTCCTTGTGGACCAGCAAATCCCCATGTTTAAGTCTAGTCCCAAAAGGTTGAACTGGTTTCCATTCCTTTTTTTTTTTTTGTCCATGCCCAGGCTAGAGCAGAGCACCTTCCCTGGGCAGGAACGCACCCCGCAGTCCTCTAGCACCTGAACTCTGTCTCGCAGAAGTGACTTCACTAGACAGACTTCACACTTTTAGGTGTGCAGAAAAGCATCCCACCCCCATAGCCACGGCCAAGGATTTATTCCACTTTCAAGACCGACAAAGACTCCTATCCTGCCCTCTGTCCATTGTCATTCCTCAGCGGCACCTCTCTTTCCTGCATCCTGCAACTCCGTGAGTCCTGCCAGTTCTTGTTGAGGAAGATGCCGCCGTCTGCCTGACTCAGCAGGTCTCTGCAGCGGGTCGGGAGATGGGGCTGGCTCATACCGATGCTGCTCTTTGACCCTAAACTTGGCATCCAAAAAGCTCCATAGTAAAGATTCTTAGGAAAAGAGGGAGATAGGTCTGGAAGTGTTACTGAGGAGCAAAGAGGACACACCTTCCCACTCTCTGGACCCACATACGGGGGAGAGAGCAGAAAACCAGCCCTCAGTTGAGAGGCTGTGGTATCTTCCAGGAAAGGACCAGGTAGGGAATGTGAAGGGACGTTTGAACATGTAGGGAATTTTGCTAATGATATTTCACTGAATGCCGGAGGGTGCAGAGGAAGAGTTGAATGAGTTGGGGATGAGCAAGAAATTAGGAAAGAAAAGGGAATGAATGTCCAGAGCTCAGGAAATGGGGGTAAGCTGGGAGCCTGAATCTTATGGTGATTATCGTAAGCTGTATCAAGTTACCTACTGCTGCATGACAAACGGCCCTAAAACTTGACAGCTGACAGTTCTCTTGGGACTGTTCATCTCTGCTCTCTTTGGTGTTGGCTGGGCACACTCAGGCCAGGAGCCCACCCAAATTGGGGGTTGGTTGGCTGCGTAGCTGGCTGTCAGCGGGGGCTATGGTGGTAACTTGGTTGTGTTGTTCATCACCCAGCAGGCTAGTCCAGGGGGTCCCAGATGTGGAAGAACTTTTTGAGTCTCTGCTTGTCTCACATTTGCTAATGTCCTACTGGCCAAAAAGAAGCCACAAAGCCAAGCCCAGACTCACTGTGGGAGGGGGGCGCACGCTGTGGTTACAGAGAGGCCACCCAGGTAACCATCGCCCTCCCAGTTCAGGGCACAGGCATCATAGTGCTTAATGCTGTTTTGCTTGATACATATGTAAGTATTGTTAAAAAATGCTTGTCTGCCCTTTGTCGCTAGAGCACCCCCTCTCCCACTGCCACCCTCGCCCCCTCCCTGCTTCACACAGCACTGGACCCTCCCTGACTTCTTCCTGCCCACATCCACACATGACGGGCTGGCACCCTTCCTACCTTTTCCCTCCTGTCTCAGGGAAGGGGTGGCCTCCTCCTCTGCTGACTAACCTCACCGGGACCGTCTCCTCCATCCCCTCTTCCTTCCCCAGACCAGTACCCCTGCTTTCCTCCTCATTGTTCTCTTCTTTTCATTCTGTCTCATTGTTTCAACTGTCTTTCAGATGGCTGTTAGCAAGTGAGCATTGTCTTCCGTGCTTATTAGCTGTCTGTATTTCTTTTGGAGTTTTCTGCCCATGTCCTGTGGTTGGTTGAAGAGTAAGATGTTTACCTTGGTCTTGCTGATTTATAAACACTTTATAGGAAAGGATGCAAATCGCTTTGCAGCCTTCTTGGTCTTCCGTATTTTTTCTCTTTGCCCATTACTGGCTGGTGTAGCTTGGGCCTCCTGCCTGCCTCCCCTTGGAGCCCAAACATCCTCCTGGCTTCTGCTTCCCCCTAACATCGTGACTCCAAACCTAAAGATAAATCTCCAGCCTTGAGTACCCAGCTGGATATCCCCACGTGGCTCTATTGTAAGCACTTAGAACTTGGTATTTCTAGAGCTGTGTTCTTTCCCTTACGCCCTCCAAACATGCCCCGCTGCGTTCCCTCCCAGTGCCATGCTCCTTAAAAGAGTTGTCTACACTCTGTCTACATTTCGCGTTCCACTCTCTCCCAATCCTACGAGGCATCGTGGGATGAGGGAAGGTGCCAAGTCCGTCACTGATGATCTCTGTGACCTAAATCCCCATCCCACGCTGGGCTGTGAGCCCATGGGTGCAACAAAGTTCTGAGTCCAGAAAAGTCTGAACACCCCACGATCTATTTAAAAACTTGTGTGTCTCTAGGAAAAACTAGCACAGGCACATTTTCACCATGAAGGAGAGTGTCACCATTTCCACTGAGACTTTTGAGCGTGGCTGTGGAAGGTCAGTGGAATAACAGTGTAAAATCGTGAAATTTCTGGAGGCTTCCATAAATATAAGTGGATTTCTGCCGTGGGTTTGACATCCTTGGTTTGACCAGAAGGGTTTCTCCTTCCCTGCTCAGACATGCCTTCCCTCCCCTGCAGGCAGCACCAGTGACATCATGACAAGTGACCACAGCCCTGTTTTTGCCACCTTTGAGGCAGGAGTCACCTCCCAGTTTGTCTCCAAGAACGGTAAGTGGGGGGCGGTGTCCGTCCGTCTGTGGTCCACGATGACCAGAGGCGTTGGGCACTCATCTTCTGATTACAGCAATCAATCGTCTATGGTAGATGGGGGCTCATCCTTCCAAACAAGTGCTCAGTCTGTCAGTGAGGCCTCTTCACATCACGCCTCATCATGATTTCAGTGCCGGACATTTTCTTGCTCTTTGGCAGATGCGTCAGCTCTTTGAGCCTCCATTTTAATCCAGTCCTTAACATTTAGTAAACGAGGGACACCTAGGGGGCTCAGTCGGTTAAGCATCCGACTCTTGGTTTCAGCTCAGGTCATCATCTCACAGTTCATGGGTTCGAGCTCCACATAAGGCTCTGTGCTGACAGCATGGAGTCTGCTTGGGATTCTCTCTCCTCCTCTCTCTCTGCCCTTCCCCTGCTTGCTTCCTCTCTCTCAAATAAATAAATAAACTTAAACAAATTTTTTAAATAGAATTTTAAAAATTGAGTAAATGAATGTTTTTCCAGGGCGTGGCATATCCACTGCCAAAGACCATTCTGGGTGGGACACGGATGAACAGTTAACAGTAATGCATTTATTTTAATAGGTTTTACGTCTGTCTCTTCTGTGTAAGTAAGGCAAGCGACACTGGCTTTTCATTCAGTCCTGTGGGGTGCTTTCTTATTTAAATGTCTTTACCTAAGTTTAAAAAGTGAGTCTATTTAAAGAAAATATTAAGCCAGTGTTCACGTGGGTGCGTGGTGGGCGGAGATGGCAAGCATCGGAAGGATGCGATGGGATGACTGAGTTTGGGAAGTGCTCGGGTAAATAATCCTTAGATTTGCAGAGAAGTTTTCAAAGAATCCAGCCGGCTCAGCCCGGCCACCAGGCCACCCTCAGCCCGGCAGGAGTCAGGTGTTCTCTGTGGCGCGTCCAGCCTGGGCCTGGGTCACTGCGGAGCCATGTTGTCACCTCCTCTGCTAACCCCCGATCCCCACTTCTGCGGTCAGCAGACAGTCCGGGCTAATTTAGGAAGGTTGAGTGGGGAGCCCAACACGGGTAGGAAAAGTCTGTATTACTCTGTGTCCCTCATGCCATAAAGAATGTGGATGAGGCAGGAATCCTGTCTTCCTGGGACGCTGCGCTCCATGCTGTTGGGTGTCACAGCCGCTCCAGCAGTGTGGCCTCCCCTCTCCATGAGAGCCTTAATCCACCACCCTGTCCCCATGCTAGGCCTGGGCACAGTCTTTCCAGAACCTTCCATGTCTCCCAGGGCTCTCACCCATCTCCCATTTCTCTCAGTTCCTGCAGCATTGTTGGGGTGGCTGATGCCATCACACCCTCAGTGAGGGCCCTCATCACGTCGTCGGTGTCAGGCTGGCCTTCCCTCCACTGGGACCCAGCACCCAGCAGACACTCAGAAATAGCGATCACCTGGTTTGAGCAGAGGTTGACTGTCTTCCTAAGCAGAGCCTGGTCTAGGTGCTGTGGGCTTCAAGGGCATAAAGGAAAGCTGAGTGAAATAAGCCAGCCAGAACAAAGTACCAGAGGCGTGTGGTATCACCTATATGCAGAATCTTGGAAGAAACCGCCAATTTCATAGAAACAGAGTAGAATGGTGGTTACCAGGGGCTGCAGGGAGCGAGAAATGGGGAGATGGGGCTAAAAGGGCACAGACTTTCAGTTACAAGATGAGTACATCCTGGGGATCCAATAGCATCATGGGTATAGGTAATAATACAGTACTGTGAACTTGAGACTTGCTGGGAGTAGATCTTAAGCGTTCTTACTACACACACACATACCAGTTAATTATGTGGGTGACGGATGTGTTAATTGTCTTGATCTTGGTAAGCATTTCACAGCGTATATGTATATCAAAGCATCACGCTGTACACTTTAAATATGCGCAATGAGATTTTCCAGTTATTCGTCCATAAAGCTGGGGAAAGAGAAAGGAAAGGAGCATGGGTGAGATAGAGGACAGGAGCACCTGTCCCTGCTCTCAGGTGGCTCAGAGTTTACAGGGGAGGCCAGGTGCAGAGCCAGCCTGAGGGCACTTGCGGACGCATCCTCTCCAAGAGGAGCTAGAGGAGGAACCCGGTGCTGGAGGGTGGCCGAGGGTAGAGAAGGAGTGGAGGGAAGTCTCCCCGAGGAAGGAAGAGCAGGTACCCCTCGCTACCTGGACGTAGAAACGAGACGGACTTGGGGATCAACCACTGAGTCCTTATACAAACTCTCTTTGCCAGAACAAATGGGGAGACTGAGGCACTGCGGTGAAGGGCGTTGTCGAGGCTGTGCGGCTTCAGTGGCTCTTGGCTCCTTGAACTCTTCCCCCTCCGCACCCTGCTCTCCATAGCATCAGAGAGGCTGTTCCCCCATTGTAGTTGCCCAGCGTATGTGGTGGGATCCACCTGGACCTCACCTTCCCTGGAGGCTAAGAAGGAGCCTGGCATCGGGGGCTAATTCGAAACGCTCCACCCTGGGCACTCTGTGGAGCCACATCTCTTTCTCACCTGTTCCAGGCCCTGGGACTGTTGACAGCCAAGGGCAGATCGAGTTTCTCAGGTGCTTTGCCACGCTGAAGACCAAGTCCCAGACCAAGTTCTACCTGGAGTTCCACTCGAGCTGCTTAGAGAGTAAGTGGGCGCTGAGCTCCCTTTCGGCCATGCGGCCAGGACTCTTTCTTGATTGCCTTTCATTGATGGTGCTGTGCCCCACTTTTCTCTCTGGGAAGGAGTCACAGATGGGCCTCCGGGGATCTGTAGGGGGAGCGGTGGAGGGTTCAGCTACGTGGGAGCATCCCCCACTGGCCCGTGATGCTGCTCTTACGGCTTCAGAGACAGGGACGGTCCCTGAAACACTGACCCTCAGAGACAGGGACGGCCCCTGAAACACTGACCCTCAGAGACAGGGACGGCCCCTGAAACACTGACCCTCAGAGACAAGGATGGTCCCTGAAACACTGACCCATTGCCCTCCTAGGTGACTGGGCCATCAGGCCCCGTCCGTGAAGGATCTGCCCCGCCTCCCCGAGCTGGGGCTCTGATTCAACCAGAGGGCCCTGAGCGCAGGTCCAGAGCTCGTGGAGGCCAGTGCCGGGCTGAGCCGCTGCTGGTAGCCCCCTGTTCTTCCCCAGAGGCTCTGCTCTCTTGTACACGACGGGCACTTTCCCTGGTGCTCTGGACGGCCCACGAGCGTGCCTGAGATGGGCGGCCTGCTCCCGGCCAGCAGCCGTTAGCACAACCTGTGTTTAGCAAACACCCCTTCCGGGTGACATTTTTAGGCAGATTGTCTAAAGATGTTCTGTGGGGAGATCCATGTGGTTTCTGACTCCCCTCACGGAGATGGCCTGGGGGTGTGGGAGGGGGCAGAATCTACTGCCCCAAAGGAGGCATTTTGTGACTGGATGACCAAGGCTTCCGGAAATCCAGAAGGCGGATTGCCCCACCCCCCTCCCCTCTCCCACTGGGCCTCAGCTCAGCCTTGCTGACAGACCTGCCTTCATTCCAGGTCCAGAGTCACCAAGCAGGGACAAGGCACCTCTAAAAATGATGCGGACTTTTGTGCTGGTGTTTTTAATAAACTATCGAGACATTTGCATGCATTTCTATGGAAACAGCATATTAGGAGGCTTAAATTAGCATCTCAAAAGGCTGCTATCTTGAGTGGCGTGGGAAGCTGTCATGTTTCCTAATCTCCTTGCCTGTGATGTGATGATTTCTTTGTTGCCTGATTTATTGCAAAAAAAAGAGCTAAAAAGGAGGGGAATCTCTGATTTTTTTCCTAAAAATAATTCAGCCGTGTTGGCAAATGACCATCTCTGCACCAAAACAGAATTCCTCACTAGCCTGACTCCTAACCAGTGCCATGGCCCCTGCAGATGAGAGAGGGAGACTCCTCCTCGGTCCGGCCGGGATGACCCTGTCTGACTCTTGGTTATTCTCTGAAAACCAGCCTTCTTGTCCTCCGGCAGGTTTTGTCAAGAGCCAGGAAGGAGAGAATGAAGAGGGAAGCGAGGGGGAGTTGGTGGTGAAGTTTGGCGAGACCCTCCCAAAGGTAAGTCAAGAACAGGATGTCGCCGGGGAGAACTTGGCTTTCACCGGTCCCATTGGCCCCAGTATTCCTTAAGGGCTCACGGAAGAGATCTAGACATGGACTTGTCTGACCACGTGACTTTACAAAGAAGGAAGCCGAGGCAGATCCCAGCGAGGTTGGTTTACAATCACACAGTCACGTCGCCGCAGTGACAGACCCGGCCCCAGGCCCCGAGGTCCCGATCTGCCTGCAGTGGCCTTCCGCCTGCTCGGCCCCCGCTTGGAGGAGCCAGTGAGGGAGCAGAGGGGAGTTCATTGCTCCTGCCCGAACACGGGGTTCAGAAAGAACTTGCCGTGTCCCTGGCCCCATGAGAGCAGAGGGTGGAGTTGAAAACACATAGCCTGACCTTAGTGGGGACACATTTCCTCTTTCTTGCAAGAAAAAAAATTTGGTTTTCTACCTGGGACCCAGAACAGCTTTTGTGATGTTGAGTTGGTGGTGGGCACATCGAATGTTCGCACTGGGTGCGCAGGGGAGTTCAGGGCCAGCAGATCTGTCATACACAGCTAGTGTCGCAGGGGCGGTCCCGGAACGTTCCCTCAGAGGGGACACCCAAGATGGCCTTACACAAGTGGAAGGACCCGTCCTCTCCTGAGGCTGGGGTGGGTTGTGGGAAGGTTTGGAGGGCTGTTGACTGGAGCCTGTTCTTGGGCCACGTCACAGGGTCTTCTAATCAGGGAGCACTGCTGATCGGGGTCCTCCACAAGGCCAGGGCGTAGCTGTCAAAGGTACCCATGTTGGGTTTTTTTTCAGGTACCTGGATCCGGTGGTTTTGGACTCCAAGGTTATATCCCCCCTCACACACTCACCAACCCTTCCATTCCTCCTCTCTCAGCCTCCTCCCTACAGCAACCAAACGGCCCATCTCCTCCTTCGGTCAAGTTGTGAAAGATCCCAGTATCCCCATCAGTATAACATATGTACCCCAGTCGGGTTCGGGGGACTCCAGGGTACCCTGGCCCTACATCCTCACTGCCGCCAAGACCTGCGGTTCCCCCTGCCTCTGTCCCTCCTCTCTACCTTACCGCCACCTCCCAGGGGGTCTCCATCGCACCCGCCTTCTTGCTGAGGCATCCTGAAGCCTTTCTGGATCTTTCTGGAATGCCCGTCTGATCCTGGCATCTCCTTCTTTATCTGGTTGGCTCCCAGCCCCCTCCTCATTCTCCAGCTTCACTCACTGCCCACACAGCACATAGGGACTGACCCTCCACCCATCCCTGTCACCTGACGGTACCCTTTCTGTACCCTCTACAATCCCACCATTGTGTCGTGTCCCCCACTGGTCGGCTCTAACCCTGTGCCCTTCTCTGTGCAGCTGAAGCCCATTATCTCTGACCCCGAGTACCTGCTGGACCAGCACATCCTGATTAGCATTAAGTCCTCTGACAGCGACGAGTCGTATGGTAAGGGTCCCAGAAAAGGGTGCTGCACCTGCTGTTAGCCGGTGGCCTCTCATGCACAGGAGGCACTGGCATTTCCATTACAGAAAGCCCACCTCCTGCTCCCCATCCTGCTCTCCTGTCACCCCTTTCCTCCTCCCAGGGCTGCCAGGGGGAAAGTCACTGGTAAGTCCTCCTCCCTGCCCTGTCTGGGAGGAATAGCCAGCAGCCATAACCCCTCTCGTTTACAGAGTCTTTTCTGTGTCAGATTCTGTGCCAGCGGCTTGGCAGGGATTATTTAAATAGGGGCACCTGGGTGGCTCAGTTGGTTAAGCATCTGGCTTCGGCTCAGGTCATGATCTCACGGTTCGTGGGTTCAGGCCCCGCCTCAGGCTCTGTGCTGACAGCCAGCTCAGAGCCTGGAGCTTGCTTCAGATTCTGTGTCTCCCTCTCTCTCTGACCGTCCCCTGCTCATGCTGCCTCTCTCTGTCTTTCAAAAATAAATAAAAAACGTTTTTAAAAATTTAAAAAACAATTTTTTTAACCATTTTTATTTATTTTTGAGAGACAGAGAGACAGATCATGAGCAGGGGAGGGGCAGAGAGAGAGAGACACACACAGAATTGGAAGCAGATTCCAGGCTCTGAGCTGTCAGCACAGAGCCTGACGCGGGCCTCACACCCATGAACTGTGAGATCATGACCTGAGCCAAAGTCAGATGCTCAACCCACTGAGCCACCCAGATGCCCCAGTGGCAGGGATTATTTAATCCTGACAAGACCTTATGAAGCAGATACTATTCTGTCATCAGTAGGTGAGTAAACTGAGGCTCAGAGAGCTTAAGGGACTTACTTGCCTAAGTCACAGGTAAAGACTGGCTGAGCACTAATTTGAACCCATGTCTGTCTGGCGTTGGTCAGGGCCCAAACGGGGCAGACACTGATCAGAGAGACATCATCTTATGACATCGTCTTCAGCCAATGTGTGGCTCCAGCCCAATGTCAGGTTCAAGCTCCATATATTCACTGTGGCTACAACATGGGATCGGGGGCACGGGGTTGGGGGGGGGGGGCAGGTGGCCAGAGAGAGGCTGGAGGCAGGAGCCAGATCAGGCAGCTCCTTTCATGAGGCAGACAAAAATGAACCCCGGTCCCAGGACAGTGTTTCTTTTCAGTGGAAGGAATCCAAAGGTGTTGAATGCTAATCAGGGAAGCCAGGAAATGAGGCTATAGATCCCAGGGTGGCTGTGTTGGTGGCCTACTCTCCCTGCTCTGCCGAAAGCCCTGGGATGTAGGTCCAATTGCTATGTTAGCTGCAGAGGTGAGGAAATGAAGTGACTTGTCCAAGGTTACATGGCCGCTGAGTGACTTTGACAAGCTACCGTGAGACCTTGGACTTGAACCCCAGCAACCCAGCTCCAGAATCCTGCCGTTTACCCACACCTACCTAGCACAGCACTGGAAAGAGGGTCCCAGAGCCAGGCAGGGGTGGCCAGAGCCTGAAGATTGTACTGGCGTGGATGGCGGAGCTCCTATCCGTCATGGCGGGGCAAAGAGAACGGAACCATGTTCGAAGCTTTGGTGGTAGCACACAGGAACATAGGAATGATGGTTCCATTTTCTGGTTCAAATACTGTATTCTTCCTTTGTTCCTGCCTCTTGGTCTTCATACAAACAGCATATCATAATAATAACAGGGAAAAACGTCAACCCACAGTCTCCCTCCCCACGGCAGGGACCATGTTTATTTTGGTCTCATACTTCCATCCTCATACATAGGCATACACAGATTTCCATATTTATCATCATCACAGAGATGCCATTTTGAATTCTGCTTTCTTACCCAGCGATAGACATGTTAGATGATACACGTTTTCCATGATCTTCCTCCACTACAGCCTTCACAGTGGCTGCATTTAACGGCTTCATAACATTCCATGCGTTTGCTGCTTAGTATTCTGGTTAGTATTACCACCGAGGCTGGGATGGATCTCTTCGTGAACATTTTTTGTTTCTCCTTCAGCTACATTTTTATTCTTTCGAATCCTCTCTTTAGGATAAGTTCCCACGTCTGCTGGGTCAGAGGGTATAAACATGTTGGCGATTCTTGACACTCGTTATCACACTGATCGCTGTAAAAAAAATGTCTTGCCATGTTGACCTGGCCATGTTCAAGGGTATAGGTTTCCCCAGATCCTTGCTGGCTCTGGATATTCTTTTACATCCTTCCATCTTGTACTAAATTCCTAACTGGAAGAGCATCCCTTCCTGCTGTCTTAATTTGCATTTATGGTGGTGGGGAAGGCTGAACTAGTTTCCATTTATTGAAATTAACCAGTTACAATTCTTTTTGTGTGAAATATCTGCTTGGTTATCTGCTGAGAGATTTTAATATTGAGGAGTTCCTTCTGGGGTTCACGAAGCCGCTGGTCTCTTTCACACTTTCCTTCTTGTCTCTGTACAGAAGTTTTAAGTTTTTATATCCTCTTATCTGTCAGTCTGTTGTCATTTCTTCCATTGCCTCAAGCCCCGGGAAGTTACCATTCGCTCCGAAATCAGATTAGTGGTTAAGTCGTCTTATCCGCTTGCTGGATTTTCTAGGATTTAATTCTTCTTTTTTACATCAGCTAATCCACACGGAGTTCATTCCACTGTAAGGTTTGAAATGTTTTTCCCAGATGACTGAGGCATTGTTCTAAACGCTTTATTCGATAATCCCCGCCTTGGACATTGTTTCGAAGGATCATCTTTGGACGGTGGGGTTAATCTCCAGGCTGAATGTATGGTGTTTCTCCCGTGAAATGGCTCTTGACCTGACTGTTCTCCCCACCTGCCCAGGCGAAGGCTGCATCGCTTTACGGTTAGAGGCCACGGAAACTCTGCTCCCCATCTACACGCCTCTCACCCACCACGGAGAGATGACCGGCCACTTCCGGGGGGAGATTAAGCTGCAGACCTCCCAGGGCAAGAAAAGGGAAAAGCTCTATGGTGAGTGGCACGAGCCTCCCCTGCTCCCTCTTCCTGGGTCAGGGCCAGGAATGAGATCTCTCTCCACACAGCCACGGCACATCCTCTCTGCTGTGGCCTCAGAACAGAAATCCAGCAGCAAAAGGGATGCCAGAGACGATCTGGCCCGATTCTTAGCTGATCCAAGAGTGTTCCTACGGAACCGCAGCATTCCACGGCTGCGCGTCTTCGCTCCCTGACCCCGGTCACCTTCTGTCTGCAAGGATGTGAAGCTTGTGAATTTCCCCGGTCTGGTCTGCTCTCCTGTTAGTCCTTTAGGCCTTGTCACTCCCTGTTACCATCTCCGCCAAGGACCAAGATTACACAATAAACCTGCCTGATGCTAAATAGCTCTTTCCAGGCTGGAGCTCGCACATACCTACCAACATGTCTACACCCTGCCCTCGTGGTGCCGGCTGGGGCTTCTGGGGCCTTCCTGATTGCTCTGCACACCGTCCATGTACTGAGACATTTCTTTGACTTTTCCCGACCTAGCCCCAGCCACCGCCCAAAACAGCAGCGTCTTGTGGTCCTCTTCCTTGGCAGGGTCCCCCAGCACCTCTTCCAACTGGACCTCAAATCTTTGTGTCCTGCAAAATGATACTTGCTTATTTTACTTCTGCTGGCTGTCGGGAGGACACGTTTCTTGTGGGTCTCAGAAAGGACACCAATGCAGCCGTGCTGGGGGCAGATGCCCATTGGAAGTGTTCCCGTGTGAGGTCCCAGCCTTGGGGCGTCCTCCCCTGTCTGTCCCCAGCGGAGACCCTGCTGACCCCATTAGGCAATTGTAGATGCCTCCTCTCTTAGATAAGAATTCTCACTGGTCCTCTGGGGAATATGGGAACACGGCCAAGAGACCCTAATAGCCGAGGACATGGGGAAGTTTCTAGACTCAAATCTGTACCTTTCGCAGAATCCTGCCTAAAAATTTAAGACTTGAAAATTAGCGTGTGGTCCTCAGTAGTATCCATTACATTAAAACCTCTCTGCTTGAAGTATCAAATGGTCTGAGAAAGACCGAGCTGCTCAAAATCAAGCATTTCCTACTTTGCACACAAACAGCAGGTGGTTTTCCTTTTGACTTTAATTCCTACTTAAAAGCACTCTGACAACAATGCCTGAAATGAGTTGGACTTTAACGCGATGCTGGAGGATGTGGGAAAGGATTGTCTTATAAATGTCATCCCATTTATGTCTTGGAGTTGCCCTGACAGCCAGGTATTGTCCTTGTGTGGTAGATGGGGAAACTGAGGCGCAAAGAAGTTCAGTGTTTGGCTGAAGGTCATGTACCTAGCAGGCGGCTAGCCCGGGGTGAGAGCACAGGGTCACAGGGCGCTGCGCTGGAATTCATAAACACGATGGGGTCCTGCGTCTCACGTTCGTAATAAGAGAGCAGGACTCCTTGCTCCTGCGAAGGCTCTGGGCCGTCCGGGGCACTCCCTCCTGTCGATGGGGCTCCCCCTTCTGCCCTGTGGGAGCTCCTTTCTCCAGCAGAACCACGGGCTAGGGGGACAGGGACTTGTGTCCCCTGCAAGGACAAGCCAGAGTCTGAAGAGAAGATGGCGTCCCAGTGCCCTTTTGGACACAGTTGGTGTTAGTATCAGACATTCTTGTGAATCCACCTTGTTGTAATTGTTTCATTCGGATCTGCCAAGAAGTCTTTCCCCGCCCCCTTGTGACGCCAACAATCTGACCATGTCACATGACGAGACAACTCTGGGTCCACACATGCTAACTCTTCTCCCCCCGGAGCAGGGACAGGCGTCCTTCTCCAATCACTGAGCCCTCAGAATCTTGCTTAGCCCACCTCCCAGACAGCCAGGGTTCGCTTGGTGCCACGCCAAGCTGGCCATGGCCGTCGTGGCCCATGCTGGGCGCTCTGGCCTTCACACGCCCTTCGCTGGCTCTCTCCCCGCAGACTTCGTGAAGACTGAGCGCGAT
Source organism: Helogale parvula (assembly GCA_004023845.1). NCBI lineage: Eukaryota > Metazoa > Chordata > Mammalia > Carnivora > Herpestidae > Helogale > Helogale parvula. Next base: position 69,722 of record PJEM01005314.1, read on the forward strand.
GAGTCCAGCGGGCCCAAGTCCCTGAAGAGCCTCACCAGCCACGACCCCACGAAGCAGTGGGAACCTGCCAGCAGGTAGAGCAGGGGGGTTGCCGGGGCCTCCCTACAAACTAACGTGATTGTGCAGACCCGGGACCCAGGAGAGGGTGAGTGGGGCACAGGGCACCCGAGGCCCGGGAGGGAAGGAAAGCCCTGGCCAGGGAGAGGCGTGGTCTGGCGGCCAGCCCCGGCAGGTGGGGGAGACGCCTCCGTGTCAGAAAGCAGGGGACCTCGCTGACATTGGCTGAGCCCTTGGCGTGTGTCAGAGTCCAGAGAAACCAAGGCAAAATAGGTGAGCCCCTGATTTGGGGACTCCCAGGCTAAGCAGCACGACGCCCAGTCTGGGGGGAAGCCGCTGCAAAGGTGACTGCAGTGAACGGTTCCCGCGTCTCCTGGGGACCGGCGCCAGTGCAGCCGCAGCTCTGTGGCCAACAAACCGTCCTGTTACTGAAGGGAAGACGGTCACTGAGGACAGTGCACACAGGCTCTTAGCAGAGCCCGGACTGGGAAGAGGGCAGACATTGAAGTTTATGTGACCAGGGGACAGGAGTTCCCACGAGCAGGGCTGCCTCAGCTCGCTGATGGGGTCCCGAGTCCTAGAATCAAGCCAGAGGGCGTCGTCGTGGTCTCTGTGCCAGCTTGCCTGCCAAGGGGACAAAGCCATGCGGGTGAGCCGAAGTGAAATCCCAAATGCTGCCGCAGAGCCCGGCCTAGTGCCCTCCTCCGGGCCCCGGGACCACCTGGCCCTCCGGCCCCTGTCCTCAGCCTGCCCCACCCATGCACCAGGACTCCCCTCTCCCAGCCAGTCCCTCGCCCGCTTCTACTTTCTGGCCCTCAGAGCCATATGACGTTCCCTGAAATTTCAATCTTGTTCTTCCACCGTTTTCCCACCGATGAATGTATCCTAACTCTGAGATATCTGTTGGTTCCAGAATCAGGATCCGTGCAGGTCAACAAATTATTTTTCCATTTGGCTATTAGAACTAATGCTTCTCTCTCTCTCTCTCTCTCTCTCTTTAAATGCTTATTTATTTTTGAGGGAGAGAGAGAGAGAGACAGGATCTGAAGCAGGCTCCAGGCTCAGCTGTCGGCACAGAGCCCAATGTGGGGCTTGAACCCACAAACCACAATATCATGACCTGAGCCGAAGTCAGAGGCTTAACTGACCGAGCCATTCAGGCACCTCAAACTAACACTTCTTAAATAAGCACTGACAAATGGGGAGGAGATAGGCTCGGGCTGGGTGAGCAAATGAGAGCTGGGGAGTGTCGCTCAGCACTCTACTGGTTGTTTCTCCTCAGAGCACTCACAAGGAAGGACGACACTCTTGTCGCAGAGACAGCACAGTGTGTGTCTCCTAGGGTCCCCTCAGCCAGTCTAGACCATCCCCTCCACAGCGTTCACCGGACTCCCCCACAACATTCGAGGTCCCAGCCTTGACTTCTCTGACCCCTGTTCCCACCCATCATTGCTCCAAATGCCTGCATGGCCGTCCCCATTCTGATGCCTCCCACAGTGGTGCAAGCCGACACAGTCCAGATGGACCCCTTCATTTACCCGCCCCTCCCCCAGCCCCGCCGTCCCCCCACCCGCTCAGCCTGGCCTCGCCAGCCTCTTCTGCCTTCTCCCCGCTTGCTCATAGCCCTTCAGGACCGTGAAGCCCCTCCTACCAGGGCCTCCCACCCCATCTCCCTTCCCTTCCTTCTTGCCTGCCTCCTCGGACGGGTCCTGTCTGCTCACCCTGGGCCAGTTCCTCCCAGCCCTCCAGCAGGTGGGCCTCTGCCTCCTTGGTTTCTCCCATCCAAGTACTAACCAGTACTAACCTGCTTAGCTTCCGAGATCAGACGAGATCGGGCGCATTCAGGGTGGTATGGCCGTAGACTCCTTGGTTTCTCTCAGGCTTCAGCACTATGTGAACGCCGTGTTTCTTAGTCACTGTGCTTTTGTTTTCTCCTGTCAGACGTGGATCATCTGAGAACAGAGGCTGTGGCTACTTTGTTCACACCCGTATTACCTTCTGGCCCGGGGCCTGGTGCTTACTAGGCACTGGGTGACCGCTGTGTTGTAGGCAGGAAGGAATGTATGAATGAATGCATGCATGAATCCACTGTCTAAAGAGTGAAGGAGTAGCAGAGGACCTGGGGTCCCCGAGGGACATCAGAGGACACTGGCCTCATGGGGGGCTGATCTGGAGAAGGAAGGGAGCCCTGGGGTGTGACTCTGGGTGTTGTCCCCTCCAGGGCCTCTCCGTGCAGTGGCTCCAGCATCACGGAACTCATCAACCCCAACTACATAGGGGTGGTGCCCTTCGGACACACGAAACAGTCCCTATCCCCTGACCAGCAGCCCACAGCCTGGAGCTATGACCAGCCGCTAAAGGACTCGTCCCTGGGGCCTGCCAGGGGAGAGAGCCCCCCCACACCACCGTCCCAGCCCCCCATATCACCGAAGAAGTTTTCATCCTCCACAACCGCCCGGGGCCCCTGCCCCAGGACCCAGGAGTCCAGGTGAGCGCCCTCTTCATCACGTCCTCTCTCTTCCCTGGGTTTCCATCACCAGGAGGCCAGACCCCGGAACAGAAGCTGCGTGAGGCTAGGGTTGTGTGTCGTCGACTCCTCCTCAGGGCCTGGAACGCAGTAGGCATTCAAGAAATGCCCATGGAATCCCCATGCCCTACCCTACTGGTATAAATTTGAAAGACTTTTTTTTTTTTTTAAAGAAAATATAAGTAGTTCTGGATATTTTAAATTTATTTTTATTTTTTATTTATTTTTGAGAGACAGAGACAGTGTGAGCAGGGGAGGGGCAGTGGGAGGCACAGAATCCGAAGCAGGCTCCAGGCTCCGAGCTGTCAGTACAGAGCCCGACGCAGGGCTCGAACCCACAAACCACGAGATCATGACCTGAGCCAAAGTGGGACGCTTAACCAACTGAGCCCCACCCAGGCGCCCTGAAAGACTTTTTAAAAAAATAGAACATTTTTTAAGATACTGCCCCAAAAAACAACTTCCCATAGAAACTACATTTATTGGAAAATATGTTTCTATCCCTAGTGAACCTTCATGCAACTTCTCAAGGAACGGGGCAGGGGAGATTTCTGAGTTCCCCTTCTTTTTCACTCACAAGGTTCCTGTTCCCATCCATAACTTTTCCATCTCTCCTTTTGAGACCAATCAGAAAAAGCAGTAGCTATGGGGAAGGGGGGGTGAATTTGAAGGATGGGAGGGCAGGGGCAGCCAGCCCGCATCTAGAACGGGGCCAGGAGGACGGAGCCAGGAGGAGCTCAGGCCAGACCGCCAAATCCACATCCGCTTCTCACTTGTGCCGCGTAACAAGTGAACCCATCCTTTAGCACCTCGTGGAAATGCCAGATGGGGAGCCCACGAGCTTCCCAGTAAACAGGGTGCCCAGGAAAGTAAAAGGGCAGATCCAGACGCACAGTGATTGGAGTTGTACAGCACGGTCTTTCCTTGGTGGCTGGCTGGATAATGACTTCGGGGGGCTGTTCTAGACCTCTCTCCCCGTGAGGTCCTTGGTTCCCCAGTGGTGGTTTATGTCATTTATGAGGAGCGTTGTTGCACATCGTCGCTCTTACTTAGCACACCTGGCCTGGCTCGAGCTTCCTCTGGATTGAGGGGTACTTTGCAGTTTTGTTTCTTAGACATTTTCTCTAAAAACAGATTGGACAGATGCATGGAGGAGGGGAGGATGCGATAGGACAGGATCGGTAGCGAGGCCCCTGAGCCCCACCCTCTCTCTCTGGGGCCCCCAGTCTTCAGGGTTTGTTGATAGTATTTTTGGACTCCGGTCATCCCGTAAGAACCCAGGAAGAGGTGGATGCGGCCCCTGTTTCCTCCCCTGGGACAACGAGGTCAAAGGCCACCGTTCGATGGGTGCTGGGGTCCCTCTGTGGCAGCCCTGATTCTTTGTCTAAGTGTAATGTTTTTAAGTCCCCAAAGTCCAGTATCCTTGTGCTTAACAACTTGAACACAGCACACAGCCTGGAACTGGCCGGGGATGTATTCTCTTAGGTTCCATGGTGACAGCTTCAGAACGGGGACGTCTGTAGGGGAGGGGCGTTCTATGCTCACTTCGCACAATCGAGGTGATTCTAGGCAAGAGGCAGGCAGCTCCCACGCCGGTCAGCAGCCCTCCCCAGGGCTCCGACCCCCAGCTCAGCCTGAGTGAAAGGCCGGGTGGGGGGAGATGCCCCCAGCACCCTCTGTTTCCTGCCACCTTCGCCCCACACCCAGGTGGGGTGAGGGGCCATTTCAGTTTGCCCAGGACTGTCCCCATTTCAGCACGAGGAACCCACCTCCCGGGAAACTCTTTGAATCCTGGCCAACCCGGGACAGATCTCTGGGCTGAAGTCGTGTGGCGAGGAAGGGGGGCCCTTCTCAGACCCCACTCAGTGCTTCGCTGCTTTAGCAGCGAAGATTCTGGAATCTGCCAAGTGGGGTTATTCTGCCACAGAAATGAACTCTGCCCCCTGGATATTGGTTCCCTCATTCCACAGCCGTGACCTCCTTGGGACTTGGTTTCTTGTAACCTGTGGTCGGGGAAGTAAGACTACATTTCTTGTGGTTTTCCCCAGTTTCCCGGCCTCCAGCAAGACCCCTCTCCAATGGAAGACTTAACTTGCCTCCATCTCCCTGTTCTTTTCCCAGGGAAAGAACTTTGGGAATCACTAAAATGAGCACACCCAGCAGCCTCTGCCTGGCCCTGCCCCCGCCCCTCCTGTCTCAGCCGTTTGGGCTGCCAGGAATCGGGCCGTGCATTTTTCTTTTCAGCTTCTTGACTCTTTACCAGAAACGTAAAGAGTGCAGGCTACCTTCCTGCACCTTCCTCCCTGCACTAATTCATAGCAAAGATCTTTGAGGACCCAGCAGGGGTGCAGAGGAGGGTGGCCTGACGTGGAGGGGCGGCTTTCCAAAGTCTTTGTTCAAGGCCCCAACATTTCTGGTTATGCAACTGCTTCTAGGTCTTTCCAACGAGTAATGAGCAAAAACACCAAGCCTACAGTCAAGCCCCCTTTGGCAGGTCCCTGAGGCTCGCATCCCCCGGAGCCCACGCCTATTCCCTGGAGAGTCCATTGCTGTTCAGCACCTTTGAAGCCGAGTTTCGGCACACGTCCCAGGCATCACGGCCTGAACACTTCAGTGGCCTCCAAGGGACCTGCTTGCTCTTCGTGACAGCTTCCCCCTTTTGCTGAAAGCACAACTAGAACACTCCCCCGGGAGACTGTGCTGCTGGCCACAAAGTAAAAGCTGTTCCCATTCCCGGTTATAATTTGCTCAGCAGGAAATCACCTTGAGTCAGAGCAGCGACGATTCGGGAAACACATCAACGCAGGCAGCTCTCACCTCCTTGCAGCTGCAGCCCGGACTGCGCTGCCCAGGGCCACACAGGCCTGTCTGCTCGCCCAGGCCTGGCTCACGTCTCTTCCGGTCCCCTCTGCTTTCCAGCACGGCCACCATCTCTCCTTTCCCTCACTTCCCAGGAGCTCCCGGGGAGAGGGGGCTGTGTGGTTGGGGAGCATCGGTCCCCTGAGCACAGACTTTTGTGGGGTCCGTGGCCCCCTCTTGTGCCACAGGCAGCATCTCACACACAGGGGGCCCCTACACGTCTGTTAAATGGAACTCCTTGAGCGGGGGGGCCCTCGAGTAGCACAGATGGGCCACTGAGGGGGTCTGGTCCCTGGCAGGCTTCTGTTCTGAGGGTCAGAAAGAATTTGCTGGAGATGACCTAGAGGCTGTGGGGTTCTTACGAGGGGAGTTCAGGAAAGGAGGTCCGTGAGCCGCCCTGAGGGGCGCCGGGGCTGTGGAGGGCAGGCTCCTCTGACGAGGACCGAAGATGTGGCTGTGAAACCTTCGGTGAAGCTCCCCGGTGCTCCCGTGTGAGCAGTGGAAAGATGAGCCACACAGTACCGTCTCCTCTCCTTTTTATTTTTGTTTAATTGAGAAATTCCCATAATAAAACTGGGGTTGGTTTTTGGGAGGGGGATAGAAATAGAAATATTCAATTTGGGGGGCACCCAGCTGGTTAAGCACCCGACTTCGGCTCAGGTCACGATCTTCCAGTTTATAAGTTTAAGCCCCGTGTCAAGCTCTGGGCTGACAGCTCAGAGCCTAGAGCCTGCTTCAGATTCTGTGTTACCCTCTCACTCTGCCCTTGCCCTGCTCACACTCTCTCTCTCAAAAATAAACATTAAAAAATTTTTTAATGTTAAAAAAATATTCCATTTTCTTATTGTAGTCAAAATTGAAGGACATCTTTTATATGAAACTCCAGGAAAATTATTGCTGGATGCTTTTTTTTCCTTTTTATTTTTTCCTTTCCTTTTTATTTAAGTTCTAGTTAACATTTAGTGTAATGTTGGCTGCAGGACCAGAATCTAGTGATACTTCACTCACACGTAATACCCAGTGCCCGACATAAATGCCCTCCTTAATACCCATCACCGTTTAGCTCATTCCCTGCCCCCAAATTAACCATTTTAGTGTTTGTTTTTTGTTTGTTGTTGAGAGAAAGATAGCATTTGGAGCAGGGGTAGGGGGAGAAAGCGGGAGAAATCCCAATGTGGGCTGGAACCCGCCAACCTTGAAATCATGGGAAGCTGAACCAACTGAGCCACCCAGGCACCCCCCAAATTAGCCATTTTAAACGGAACGGTTCGGTGGCATTCAAAACAATCACAAAGTCGGGCAGCCACCACCTCCATCTGGTTCCAAACGTCTTGATCAGCCCAAAGGAAAACCCCATCGGAATTAAGCAGCCATTGCTCAAACGTGCTTCCCCTCTGTGTCCTCTCTGCCACCCTTCAGGCCCTGCGACGCCGGCAAGAGCTCCGCGGAACCTTCCCCTCAGGAGGACCCGCAGCTGACCAAGCCCGAGATGTTTGAGAACCCGCTTTATGGGTCTGTGAGTTCTTTCCCCAAGCCGCTTCCCAGGAAAGAGCAGGAATCGCCCAAAATGCTGAGGAAGGAGCCGCCGCCCTGCCCGGACCCAGGAATCTTGTCGCCCAGCATCCTGCTCCCCAAAGCCCAGGAGGCGGAGGGCACCAAGGGGACAGGCAAGCCTGCGCCCGCGCCCTTCCTCAGCCCCACGCCCCGGGTCCGCTCCTTCACCTGCTCGTCCTCCGCCGAGGGCCGGCCCGCGGGCGGGGACAAGAGCCAGGGCAAGGCCAAGGCCCCCGCCGGCTCCCAAGCCCCGGTGCCGGTGCCGGCCAAGAGGCCCATCAAGCCTTCCAGGTCCGAACTGAGCCAGCCGACCCCGCCCGCGCCGACACCGCGGCCGCCCCTCCCGGTCAAGAGCCCCGCCGTCCTGCACCTGCAGCACTCCAAGGGCCGCGACTACCGCGACAACGCCGAGCTGCCCCACCACGGCAAGCACCGGCCCGACGACACGCCGCTTGGCCGCGCGGCCATGCAGGTGCGCCGTGGGCGTGCATGCGTGTGCGCATGCGCGGGAGGCCGCAGCTGGGCGGGGGCGGGGGCCCCCCTCGAGTGCCGTGGCGCACGTGCGCATGCGCCTAAGAAGACAGCCAGTTCCTGGTTCAGATTTCCTGATTTGGACCCAGACCTGTCTGTCTCTGGAATCCCTGCTCCTACACTAAAAGGGCTAAACTGGGGATAAACTCTGAGCCCTCCTGTGTCTGGCCTTCGGGAGCTCGGGCTCCACAAACACAAAGACCGCGGATCGTTTACATCTCACAACCGCATCATTGGCGTTAGTACTTGTTTCCCAGGATTTTGGTGACTTCAGATGCACTGTCCCCTTCCTTCCTATAAAGTAGATTTGTTTTTGAGCAGAACTAATAGTGTTTAAGAATTGCCTCTGGAGCCAAGACTATCTTCGCTTTGAATCCCAGCCCTCCCACTTCCTGGCTCTGTGCCCTGAGCCTCAGTTTACTTATCTGTAAAAAGGGGGCTATTAATGGAATCTGCCTCAGAGGATTATAGGGAGGATTACATTTTATTATATATTATGACTATGTTATAATTTATATATTAACTGTATGTTATATATTGCATATTATTTTTTCCATATATGCATATAACGTGCATATATATTAGAACACAATTACATAGAACAACATGTTGGCTCTTTCTAGCACCATGTCAAAGGAAGCCTGATCTAGCCCCTAGCGTGTAAGGACGTGGGCACCTTTAGTGAGATCCGGCCTGGTGGGTATTTCGGCACTGACCGTCATCTGTTCTTGTCCCACAGTAAAGCCCCTGGTGAGCTGCCAGCGAGACAGGAGTCCAGAGGAACAGCGTGAAGCCACTCGGACCCTCTCTCAGGACCCCCTGTTGGCTCCTCCTACCTAGCTTCCTGTGCAGGGCTTACTATTTTTCAGGAGAAGGCCTAGCTTCTGTGTGGTCACAGAGTGCTCTGGCCGTGAGACTTGACACCAAATGCTAAGGTTGGAAGGGAAAGTGTACTTGGGCCCCCAGCTTGATCTTGATCTTGGTACTTGGGACCCCTGAGCCTTGTTCCGGTCATCAAAAGTGCTGATCTGGAGGTGGAGATAATACAATAATAATAATATTATTAATATTAATAATAATAATGGCTACATGTATGGAGCACTCACCACATGCCAGGTACTGTGCTAAGTGCTTTACAAGCACAGCAGAAGTTGTGTCTTCTTCAGCCCACCAAAGCCACATCCCAGACCCCCGGTTCAAAACTGTGTTCTGAGCGGTTTGGACAAAGCATTAAAAATTAAGGCCAGTGCCTTCCTGGAGTGAGACAGGGCTTGGCCTTTAGGGAGCTGAAGAGTGAGTGGTTGATATTGGGTACAACAAACCTGGCTTTGTCTGGCTTCAGTGATGCCAACTGCTTCAGCTAAAGCCCTTGGTGGGGGGGGGTGCTTCAGTCGGAAGGGGAAGGGAAGTCAGTTCCTGCTTTCCAGAGGAGACCTCCCACTTCCACCCGTGCTGGAGATGTCCAGGCCCTCCTCGAGAGGGGCAGCCATCGCCAGGCCATAGGTTGAGCCAGTCCGCCCAACACTTATCTTATTGTGCTAATAGGGAAGTCTCTGCTGTCATTCCCAAAGCCGGGCTCTCCTCCCCGGCTGCCAAGGGAGGAGGAGCCTCTCCGCTCCAGCTCTCAGAACAGTGTGGCCGTCTCTTTCAGAACTCTGTGGCTTTTGACTCTGCTTCCTTGGTTGCTGGGAGGGTAGGTTGGTGATGTCTTTTCTTGTGTTGCTTTTTTGACATACAGAATTAGTGTAGGAAACCAAATCCAGAAGCGTGAGTACAGGAGAATGGGTACGCACCCCACGTCCCCGTGTGTGTCCGTCTGTGTGACCAATAAATTGTGCCTTTCTCACTCAGATCCCATCTCTGTGGCATTTTTTCCTGACACTCAGCCCCAGGCATGCTTCTAGGCTGCTGGGGCTGCAGAGCAGCAGGTAGGGGAGGAGACGGTGTTGAGGTTTATGGTGGGGAGGGGCACGCATCACCCTGACTACAGGGGACTTTGTAGAACCGGTTTGAAGTTGGGCTGAGACCAGGAGCAGCAGTAGACGTTACACAGCTTTGTACATTCCAGACCCCGCGCCACCAGTCCCCTCCCCCCCCCCACTCCATCACCTGCTGTCCTGCAGCCGCCAGGTCCTCCTGGCTTTTGTAAGTGTCCCTGACAGTTCCAGAGACCGTGAGCGCATGTAAACAGTCCCCAGGTTGCGGGCCTCCCACTGCCTGCATTCAGGGACGGCCAGTGTGGGGGTGCATGGCCCCACTTCCAGGGTTCTCCCACCCGGGCTGCTATCCCCACCACCGTAGACTACTCAGCCTCTGCTTGGGTCCACAGAGCCCAGGCCTGGAGCTGGAAGGAGTGGTGTACTTAGCAGCCACGGGGCAAACCATTCACTGCTTTGCAACCGTGCCCGGGAAAGCTGACTGCAACCACGTCTCCTCTCTGTACTCAGACGGGAGCCCCTGCCCTGCAGGCTCACTTCCTGCTCCTCACACACAAACACCCGAGCCCCTGGGTACTAGCCTTTGACTCAGTAGGCCAAGGGCCAAGGTGGGAGGACAGCTAGAGACCCCCAGGTATCCTTTAGGGCAACCCCCCACCTCTAGCCATCACCCCACACCTGAGGACCTGGGCATGATACCCGCGGCTCCTGGGGACCCACTGGCTGCCGGGCTGGGTGGCCCTTTGGGAGCCACCTGTAAGCTGGAGCTCCTACCCCCACCCAGGCTGGACGTCCAGGTCCTCCCCACCATTTCTGAGGCTTCCCAGGGGAAGTGAGTTGAGGACCAACAGTATGGGGTGTACCATGGACTCCCCATCATCTTTGAATTCTATTGGCCTGAGCAAGCGCAATGTGCCTTGTGCATTTCCCCCAAGCCCCACCACAGGCCGCGTGAGCCAACGAGGCTCTGTCAGCTGATGGGTACCGGAATGCACTGCGATGTCTGGGACTGGAGACTGAAATGTAAGCCTTCACCCTCGTCCTCCCCGCCGCTCAGCCCTGCGCACCCCCTCGGGGGCCCCGACCACCTCACTGGGCTCCGGCCTGGGACTACTCCAGCCAGAGCTCTCTGCCACGTCTGCTGTGCTCCCAAGCAGCCGACCCTCATCCTGCAGCAGGGACTTGGGGACCCAGAAATTCCTGCCTCTTTATCCCTTGAGTAATTGACCTGTGTTTTGTTTCCGCTAGTCTTCACCAGGCCCCCTAACAGAAGGCAGGTTGATTAACATGCTTCCCTACAAGGGTGCCCCCTACCGGAAGGTGCGTCCCTCACCCTCTGTGAGGGTAGAAGTTGCTGCAGCCATTGTTTAAGAAGCAAATGTTTCCTTCCTTGCATGATTATGTGAAAGCTGGTTCAAACGGCAGACTTTATGCTGATGGGAAGGCTTCATCGTAATGGGTATTCTCCTAATGGCAGCTCACACCCAGCATCGCCAACCCCGGCGCAACCCGGGACAACGCCGGGACAACGCCTGCCGCAGCTCTGTGCCACCCCCCCCCCTTTCCCCGCAGGGAGGGGGTCAGCCACACCGGTCCTCCTTGTTACTGGGTTTCCGTTCTTTTTCCATGCCAGTTTTTTCCACCTCGATAGGAGGGAAGTTAGTGAGTCATTCAGAAAAGCTCTCTCCCACAGCTACCTTCCCTAACCCCAGCCTCCAGGTCCTCATCTTCGCTTGTCCTTAAAATAGCTCCTTTCTCTCTGCAAACTAATTTCCATGGAGATCCAGCCATTTGAAGGCCTAGGAGCCTCCTGCGAGGCAGCACGGGGAAAGAGACCTTTATAATGCAAATGCCTGGTCTCACCCCCACAGACGCCCCCACCCACAGTCCAAGGGGGACATCTCCCACCCAAAAAGATCTCATTTTGGGAAATCTTGCTGCTCCGGAATGACACGGGCAGGTTGCTTCCTGCTCTTTGCTGACTTGAGGCCCTCCTCTCACGTCACCGAGGACCCGCGCCTGCGCTGGGCTCGTCTGTGAGTGCTTGCCTGCTAGGTGTGCACAGCTCCTGGCCTTGCTTCGTTCCCCCAGCCGCACAGGTGTTGATGGCACGTGCTGGGCCTTGGGGGTCAACAGGCTTCTTAAAGGGGACCTCAAGGGGGAGGGGTGGCATATCCTGGGGCTGTGAGGTCAGACAGAATAATGTGTCTTTCATTTCCTAAAAATATAATCTCGTCCTGGGCCTTAGCTTTTCCGAACCTCGGTCTCCTTGTCTATAAAATGGGGAGAAGGACGCCTCCCACATGGTGTGGTTGTGCAGATTCCTGAGCTCAGCTCTGCAGAGACCCGGGGCCTGCCCCAGGGAAGGTTTCACTGAACATTAACATTAGCCACTCCCCCTTTCTGGGAGACCAGACAGTATGGGAGGACTCTGGGGCGATCATCCTGGGGAAGCAGGCCGGGATCAGAGAGGTTGCTGAGTTGGGCTTCTTGGGACTGTAGGAATGTCCTGGCAGGTGGTGGGTAAAGGCCTCCAAGGTCTGGGCAAGCGTATGACTAGACAAGGCAGGAAACCACGGGGCAGGTGGGGGGTGGGGAAGCCTTGAGAACAGGGGGCTGGCTGAGGCCATCGGGGCTAGACGAAGTCAAGGAAGGGCTAGTTGAGGCCAGGAGTCTAGTGGGATTGCTTTGACTACACAGACCAGAGTTGCTCAGCCCGCCTAAGCCAGCGGAGCAGGCCTCAGGGCCACGAGGAGGTCCTTGTGCAGGCACCCGGCCCTACCTCGCAGGTCAGTGCTGGCTGCCCTCCTTTCCACCTGGGACCTGTTGGCAGGCCCAGGGCCACGTGGCCTGTGCCTTTCTGGATCGCCCCATCCCAGGTAAGATTCTGCTCCAGCTCTTCTGTTCCTCTCCCATTCGGCTTCTTCCTCCTTCGCTAACCAAGTAAGTGAGTCACGGCCCTGTTCATCCTGCAGACACAGGGTGGGGGGGCGGGGGGGGGGTTGACACGGGGACTCAAGCAGACAGTGGCATGCTGCTCATGTGTTAAGGCAGGTCAAGAACAGGGGCGCCTGGGTGGCTCAGTTGGTTGAGTGTCTAACTTCAGCTTAGGTCATGACCTCGCACTATGTGGGTTCAAGCCCCATGTTGGGCTCTGCGCTGACAGCTCAGAGCCTGGAGCCTGCTTCGGATTCTTTGTCTCTCTCTCTCTCTCTCTGCCCCTCCTCCACTCATGCTCTGTCTCTGTGTCTCGAAAATGAATAAACATGAAAAAAAAAAAAAAGAACAGAGTAGGGCAAGTGAGGCTTCTGGGAGTAAAAGGCAAGGGGCATTCACTCTCAGGTGCCCACCTGAACTTGCACCGAATGTAGCGCCTTGGTGCCTGTCTTGCCTCGGCCTGGCCCCGGCTGGGGGAGCAGGTGGGGGTGGGGAGGGGCGTGAGCACTGCCCGTGGATGCCACGGAGTGACAGTGGGCAGTGCTCCAAACTGCAGCCCGGGCAGGACCCCTGGGGAGGAGAGGGGAGGGGTGGAGAGGCAGGCAGGAGAGGCCATCCTTCGAACTCTGTGGGGGCATGTTTTAGTGAGTGGGATGTCCGCAGAATTTTCACGTCGAATTTTGAGCATATCCCCAGAAATGGTTTTATAAAACAGCGTTCGGTATGGGTAGAGAGCACGGACTCTGGAGCCAGCGTGCCCGAGAGTGCCCCAAATGGGCCAGGCTCCATGCCAGGCGGGGAGGACGCCTGGAGACGAAGACAACACTCCCGTCTTCGAGAAGAGGCACGTTTGCAGGCTACCGGCTGTATTCCATGCGGTGAGAGGTGTGTGGACCACAGACCCGTGCTCTGAATTTCCTTCAGGAGTTATGCGGGAGCATTTTGTGACTTAGCGTTTAGAAAAGCCGTTACCACGGTGGTGAGGATCTTGGGCTCTGGGGTCAGACCGCTAGTCCCACTGCTGCCCTACCTCATGACCTTGACTGAGCACTTCACCTGGCATAGCCTCACTTCTCCCACCTGCAAAGAGAAAATGGTGTCATGCGCTCGGGAGGTCCTTGTGAGGACTCAGAGACCTATGCGTGCATCCCCGCGCCTACTCGTGAACCCTCGACAAATGTCTGCTGCAGCCGATGTGACGGCCACACCCAGGACACCGGGACAGGAGAGCTAGTGGCCTGTGCCTGTCAGGACTAGCATGGAGCCTGTGCCACTGCTCCAGCGCCTGGTGCCAGTGAGGGTCTGTCCATACCAGCCCGCTCACTGTTTTCCCTGGTCCTCCAGGGCTTTTCCCGACCCGCTTAGCCCTCGATGGGCTAGACAAAGCCGACCTGGAGCGAATGAGTCCCCGTTTGCAGGCTACCTCCTCTGGAACCAACCCAACTGGAACTAAAAATAAAGATAAGTGGGGGAGGGGCGCGCCTGGGTGGCTCAGTCAGTTAAGCGTCTGACTCTTGACTTCCACTCAGGTCATGATCTTACGGTGCGTGAGTTCAAGCCCCACATCAGGCTCTGTGCTGGTGGTGCGGAGCCTGCTTGGGATTCTGTGTCTCCCTCTCTCTCTCTCTGACCCTCCCTCACTCACACTGTCTCTGTCTCTCTCTCAAAAACAAATAAACTTAAAAAAAAATTTTTTTAAATAAAGATAAGGATAGAGCCGTTCTCAGCCTTGGCACCACGACCTTTGGGGCGGAATGTTTGTTTTGGGGCTGTCCCCTGCATTGTAGGGTGTTTAGCAGCACCCTGACCCCTGCCTGCTAGATGCCAGGGCACCCTGCCCCCTCCCCAACATTGCTAAATGCCCCGTGGGTGATGGGGAGGGGCGAGATCATCCCCAGAAGTGAATAACTTTCATGCCACACTTCCCCTGAGAAAGACGTATCCCCTTTGAAGAGGATAAGGACTCGGATTCTGACCCCTGAGCAACAACAGCCAAAAGCAGGAGCCCCAGAAGGGGGCCCCCCCGCAAAGCTACGGAACTGTCACCAGGCCAGGTAGGCTCCTCCCGCTTCAAGGGACAAAGATGTGGGGGTCACTCAGGGGATGGGGTCTGGCACCAAGGTGTCTGGAAGTGAGGAAGGTTCACAGCCATGCCTGGGCGGCGAGGGCACAGCGGTCAGGGTACAAGCCCCAGGCGAGCCCAGGGTCAGCCCTGGGGCCCGGCCACCATATCCCCACCCCGCTGCCTCACGTCTCTGCTTGGTCCACAGCCCCAGGCCTCGTCAGTGGGCCCTACGTGTAACACTTCCAGGGAGCTCAGTTTCGGGCCGGCTAATCTCCCCCTGTCTTCTTAGTTTGGCTTCGCCTGAAACTTCTTTGTGACTTGGTAGGGCACTAAGACCGAGGAGGGAAGGGAGCCAATAAAGGAGGCTCCAGGAGCAGGCAGCCCCGTGGCCAGCTGGGGCTCCTGTGAACTGCACACCTGCATCGTCCCACCCGGAGGAGAGCCCGGGGCTTCCTTACCAGTCCCCCAGGGCCACGGCGAAGGGCTGCCTCTGGGGGAGGGGGGGTTTCTTCCTCAGCTCTTCTGGCCTGTGCAGCACAGACAACTCCAATGGCCAGAGAGAGTGTATCATGGGTGGGGCACCAGTGTACCTGCCCCGCCAGCCCACAAGGTAAGCACCACCGGGCAGAGTGCCACAACCCAGGCAGCCTGGCATCCACTCGACTTTCCTGTTTCTACTCTGTGCCTTTGGGCTGACATTCCTGGGTGCTCAGAGAGGCACGTCTGAAGAGATGCCTGGTGTGATGGATGTCCTGAATAATATCATGAGAGGCTGAATACACAGACAGTGGTCCAGACCCACAAGCTGCCGGGAACCCAAGCCGTCATCCACCCGGGGGCGCAGCCTGCTGCGTCCTGTGACAGTCCAGCCAGCCAACCAACAGCCTCTCTAACAGCTGGCCCCAAAAGGCCGGGACTTCATTAATAACAGACAACTTCTGTAATGTTTGTCCCTGCTTCCAAGTTAGGACCAACCGGAGAGTCAAATATATCCCCCCTTCCCCAATCAGTCACATAGACACTCACTTCTAGTTAGCCTATCTCCAGCTTCCCCGGGCCCCAGGCTCCCATCCGGGCACAACACCGGCAGACTCCCCATTTTCTTTATAAGCCCCCCCACTCTTCTGCCTGCCTTTGAGGCTCCGCTGCAATGTGGGGACTATGGCTGTCCCCCTTGCTCTAGCAAACTCTGCTTAGATGGCCTTGGTTTTTCTCATTTGATCTGTTTTCATTTATTTCTACAATAAGTCTGTCTCAAATAATTTACACTAAAAATGTATGGGTTTTTTTGTTAGAGAGGGCATGCAAGTTGGGGAGGGAGAGAGAGAGAGAGAGAGCACGTGTGCACACACGAGCAGGGGAGGGGCAGAGAGAGGGGTGGAGAGAGAGGATCCCAAGCAGGCCCCATGCTGCCTGTGTGCATAACCCTGCTTGGGGCTCAATCCTGTGAACTATGAGACCATTACCTGAGCTGAAGTCAAGATCCAGACGCTCAACCAACTGAGCCACCCAGACGCCCCTGGGGTAGAATTGTTAAACATTAGATAAAAATTTAGAGAAGTAAATAGCCCCTGTTAAAGCTCTATTTCACTCTTAAGTTAGCTGTATTACTTTGGTTAAGTTATTCCCCACCGCAGCAGGGACAGAATCTGCAGTGAGTTTGGCCACACCGCCTGCCTCAAAAACTAATGAACTAAAACAGTGCTCCTTCCCAGAGGAACAGAACAGAATTCTGAGAATCCACAATTTATCATTCATGATGTCCAGCACCCTCTCCAAGACAGATACAGATTTATATAAAAAGAATCTGCAATATGTGACCTATCTCAAAAGAAAAGATAGGCAAACCTATTCCATATATTAGAAGTATCGAAAGGGCACCTGGGTGGCTAAGCGTGGAGTATGCTTAAGATTCTTTCTCTCTCTCTCTCTCTCTCTCCCCCCCCCCCCCCCCCCCCGGCCTCTCTCCCCTACTCACTCTCTCTCTCTAAAAAAGAAAAAAAAGAAAATTAGCAAAGATGTTAAAGAGCTATGAAACTACACCCAAGGACCTTAGGAAAAATACCCGTGGGGGGCACCTGGGTGGCTCAGTCAATTAAGCATCTGACTTTGGCTCAGGTCATGAGCTCTCTATTCATGAGTTCAAGCCCCGTGTCTGGCTCTGTGCTGACAGCTCAGAACCTGGAGCCTGCTTCAGATTCTGTGTCTCCTCTCTCTGCTCCTTCCCCACTCATGCTCTCTCTCTCTCTCAAAAATAAATAGACATTAAAAAATAAATAAATAAATAGAATCTCAGCATAGAAATAGACATTTTTAAAAAGTCAACCCAGAATTCTACTCCTTGTGAGGAAATCCTTCAAGAATTAAGGTGAAATAGGGGTATCTGGGTGGTTCAGTCGGTTAAGTGTCTGACTCTTGGTTTCAGTTCAGGTCATGATCTCACAGTTTCATGGGTTTAAGCCCTGAGTTGGACTCTGTGCTGGCAATGCAGAGCCTGCTTGGGATTCTCTGTCTCCCTCTCTCTCTGCTCCTCCCCTGCTCATGCTGTCTCTGTCTCTCTCAAAATAAACAAACTTAAAAAAAAAATGAAGGTCAAATAAAGACATTTTTAGATAATAGAAAACATTGCTTTCAGATCTACCACCAAAAAAAGACTAAAGGAATTTCTTCAGACTGATGGATTATAATAATAGGTAGAAACTCAGATCTTGAAAAAGGGATGAAAAGCATCGGAAGTGATAAATACGTGGATAAATAGAAAAGACCCTCTTTCTCTTTTAATTTCTTTAAAATATGACTGTGTAATGCAATAGCTACAAGGAATTTATTGTAGTGGTTGTAATGAGTGTAGAGGAAGTACTTTTGACCACCTGTCGTAAAGGATAGAAGAGGTTCAGTCCTGGGAGGTTCAGTTGGGTAAGTGTCCAACTTTGGCTCAAGTCATGATCTCATGGTTCGTGGGTTTGAGCCCCATGTCAGGCTCTGTGCTGACAGCTCAGAACCTGGAGCCCGTTTTGGATTCTATGTCTCCCTCTCTCTCTGCCCCTCCCCAACTCGTGCTCTGTCTCTCTCTGTCTCAAAAATAAATAAACTATTAAAAAAAAATAGAAGAGGGTGGGCAATGAAGCCACATGCCTGCAAATTTTAGACATTGTACTTGACATGGGACAATATTAATTCTAAATAGACCATGAAGGGCTAAAGATCTGTATTTGCAACTCTAGAGTCACCACCAAAGAAGGAGATTTTGGGAGAACTTTTTCCAGGGGTGTCTGGTCCCGCCTCTATATTCCCTCCATACATTTAGTCTTTTAACCTTTTTCTGTCCATGCTGAATGCTGCCCTGATTTCTTTGCTCTACAAAACACTGATGAAAGTCCACATGTAAGACAGACTTCAGTGAACATGTAAGGCAATGGAGGGTTGCTCCGTCACAGAACAGCCTGGCCAAGAACTTACCCATAACTATTAGACATATTTGTTCTTTTTGTTTTTAAGTTCATTTATTTGTTTTGAGAGAGAGAAAGAGAAGAGGGAAGGGCAGAGAGACAGGGAGAAAGGGAATCCCAAGCAGCCTCCATTCTGTCAGCACAGAGCCTGATGCAGGGCTCGATTCCATGAACCGTGAGGTCATGACCTGAGCCAAAAACAAGAGTCGGACACTTAGCCAACTGAGCCACCCAGGTGGCCTGAGACATGTTTGCTTTTAAAAGTCTTCAGTTACCTGGCCACCAGCAATTTTCCTCTGATCTACTTTCTCCGGGCCTCCCTGTGCCCCACACTTGGCCTCCACAATCTTCTCGCTTTGTCCTATTGGGCAACATGGTTCTGCCTCTCGTTCAAGGCCCATCCTGTCGGTGCCTTGGGGGTCAGCACCTCACAATAGCCAGGAGCCTCCCAGATGTTCTGCTACAAAAACGTGCTTTTCTCTGAAAAATTCCAGTACCAGCTTTTAAACCCATCTTCCCTCCTTCCTGCCTATAGATCACAGCGTAGTGCTGTCTCCTGGCTCCCTTCTTCACTAAACTGGGCAGATGAGCTCCAACGCAAACCTGTGCCATCCACTCCGCCAGGTCTGGAGCCAAACAAGTGCCTTAGAAACATCCAAGCCCGCCCTTCATGGCTATTGTTACTGAAGTATCCCCTCTGGGATCCCACTCCCCATCTGGCTTATTTGCTCATCCAAAATATAAATTTACAAAGCACTGCCTACGTGTTGGGCACCCAGTGCTTGTCATAATGTCACATATACAACTCTCCCTAAGAAGGGTTTTTCAGAAGGTTCTTTAGAAGATTAAAAAAAAATCTAATATCTGCTGTTTTTCTGTACCATCTCCTTGTTACTGATAAACACAGGGGCACATGAATGCCAGCTTAAAATGCCCAAGCCAAACTGTAAAACTTTGTGCCGGCCGTCCATTGCCGCATAACAAACCACCCCAAAACCCAGTGGCTTTAAACAACGACACTCACTTTGCACACAAATCTGCAATTTGGGCAGGGCTTGTTGGATCGGCTCATCTCTGCTCCCATCACCGTCACTGGGTGAGCTTGAAGGCCGGGGGCCAGAACCGTTGAGGTTTCGTTTGTCCACAAGCCTGGTGGCTGATGCTGGCTGTCAGCTGCGGCCTCAGGGGTGTGCGGACGCCTATGGCCGAAGAATCGCCGTGCTGGGTTCCATTTGAAGCGAGCCCACATTCCAGGAGAGAACGAGATGCCACCTTTTGAATGGGGAAGTATCAAAGAGCTCACATACATGTTTTCTTGTTTGTTTGTTTTTTTAATTTTTCAAATCCTTAGTTATTTTTGAGAGAGAGACACACAAAGTGCAAGCAGGGGAGGAACGGGGAGAGAGGGGGGACACCGAATCCGAAGCAGACTCCAAACTCCTAGCTGTCAGCGCAGAGCCCAACACGGGGCTCGAGTCCACGAACCACGAGATCATGACCTGAGCCGGGTCAGACGCTTAACTGACAGAGCCACCCAGGCGTCCCTTGTTTTTGTTTTGAAAGAGAGACTGCACAAGCAGTAGAGGGAGAGAATCTTTATTTATTTTGCAAGAGAGAGAGAGAAAACACGAGTGGGGTAAGGGCAGAGAAAGAGGGAGAGACCACACCAAGCAGGCTGTGCATGTCAGCACAGAGCCCAACGTGGGGCTGGATCCCACGAGCCATGAGATCATGACCGAGCCAAGATCAAAATTCGGACACTTAATCGACTGAGCCCTGCAGGGGCCCCAGTAAAGGGAGAGAATCTCATGACCCTGAGATCATGACCTGAGCTGAAACCAAGAGTTGAACACTTAACCAGCTGAGCCCCCCACATGACATGTTTAAAACCCCGCAGTCTTGAAAAGAAATGTTGCTCATAACTGGGCTGCATAGTCCACGGGAAGCTTCTTAACATCCTCCGTGCCAGTTCTCCCCACAGACCAGGGCATCCCGCGGCTTCTCTCCTCCCTTCCTCCTCCCTGACCCTCCTCCCACCCAGACAGATGCCCAGTCTTCCTCACTCTGCTGTCTCAGTTCTTTTTCTTTTTTTAACATTTATTTATTTTTGAGAGACAGAGAGAGACAGAGTATGAGTGGGGGAGGGGCAGAGAGAGAGGGAGACACAGAATCAGAAACAGGTTCCAGGCTCTGAGCTGTCAGCACAGAGCCCGCTGCGGGGCTCGAACTCACAAACAGAGAGATCATGACCCGGGCGGAAGTCGACCCTTAACCGACTGATCCACCCAGGCGCCCCACTGCTCTCTCAGCTCTGACTCCTGCAATTTCTTGGACACCAAATTACACTTAGACGCTCATGTTTTCCCTTGAGGTTTCTGCAATGCCTGTAAATGTACTTTCTCCTATGATATTTAACATCATTTTCTTTCCCCTAGCTTATGTTATTGGAAGAAGACAGCACATAAGACACTAAGAATAGGTGTTAATCGGTTGTTTATGTTATCGGTAAGGCTATTTATTCATAGTCGAGTTCTAAGGGAGCCAAAAGTTATCCGTGGATATTTGACTGCATGAAGGGGTTCCGTGCCGTCATCTTCCGCGTTCGTTGTTCAAGGGTCAGCTGTATATATTTGTGTGTGCGCGCGCGCGCACGTGTGTGTATGAAAATGAATCCAAGAATTCACACCGGAATTATATTTGCAGTTAAGCCAGTAATTTGGATAGGCTAGACCCCTTTGTAAACACATAGCCGTGAATGTAAACAGATGCACCTGAATGGATAGAGAAAGAGGCGCGCTCAAGGGATCCCTTCATGAAGACCCCATTTACAGTAGAGGCTGGGGCAGAGTGGAGAGGACCAGCAGAGGACATTGAGGCACCCAGGGCCCAGCCACAGCAAGAAGGCACTACCTCCCTCAGATCTCTTGTTAACCAAGGCAGTGAGAGAGTCAGAAAGAGGGGTCCCTGCTAGAAGCTGCAACCAAAACAAAATAACAAAAAAAAAAAAAAAAACAGGAAAAGCAGAGAAGGACGTGGCTTAAAGGCACCTCTCCCTCCCTTTTCTCCTCTCTTTTTAAAGTTTTATTTATTTTGAGAGAGAGAGAGCAGGAGAGGGGAAAAGACAGGAAGAGAGAGAATTCCAAGCAGGATCCACTCCAGCAAAGCAAAGCCTGACGCGGGGCTTGATCTCAGGAGCCACGAGATGGTGACCTGAGCCGAAATCAAGAATCAAACACTTAACCAACTGAGCCACCCAGGCGCCCCTCTCCTTCTCTTTAATCGCTCACTGGTTTTTCCATTGCCCAAACCAGGCAGGGGCCAGAGGGCAAGGGAGGCGACACTGTCCCTAGGGGTCAGCCTCAGATCGAGAACACACCGAGGAGGGCAGAGAATGGAGGAGGTGAGTGGGCACCGGTGGCAAAATCAGCAGCAAACTCAGTTGCAGAAACGGGTAAGGTCATCTTTTGCCAGCAGCTCTTCCAAACTCTACGTACATTGGGAGTAAAAGATGGTGGGGGGACCACATAGTTAGACAATTAAGAAACATAGTGACAGTAATTGGCATGACAGCCACTCTTAATTACACGAGCTAATGGAGTGGGATTCCTGGCATGACTTACTCCCAAGTAATTTATATTTGGCTTGGAAAGCAGGATGGTTTTTATAACAGATTTTTCTAATTATGTTTTGCTTATGTTAATACGAGGATTTGATTCCTCAAGTAAATACCACCTGATCACAAAGCAGGACGGCTCGAAAGCACACTGAGCACCAGGTGGGAGACAGGCTGCGCTTCACAATTTGCTACAAACGACGCGAAAGTAAATGGCAGGTTTTGCTTTGG
Organism: Helogale parvula; assembly: GCA_004023845.1. Lineage (NCBI taxonomy): Eukaryota > Metazoa > Chordata > Mammalia > Carnivora > Herpestidae > Helogale > Helogale parvula. Next base: position 91,482 of record PJEM01005314.1, read on the forward strand.
TTTCCCGGGAGCTGCTCTCTCCAGCTGGTTTGCAGAAGCACGAAGGGCAGCTACTGTGTCTCATGCTTCTTCTGGATTCCCCCCAAAATAAGAACACTCAAACTTTGCTATGGAGGAGGATCGCCGCCTGACCTGCAAGAATGCATGTTCCCAGGCCCACCCCAGAGCACAGGGTTCCCTTGGTCTGGAATTTGCCTAGGAATCTGAATCTCAATGGGGAACCACTGTTCAAAGTGCTGCATGTCTTCAAGCAGGAAGGAAGCAAAGTGGTGTAATACAGGCGGGGGGTATGGTTTGGGGTAAGAGCTGGGTTCAAATTCCAGCTTTGCCATTGATTAGTTGGGGCCAGTTTCCTTCTCCCTCATTCGCGAGAAGGGTAATAAATATACATGAGTAAATATACATATACATAAATATACATACGTTGGAAGTGATAAATGAAAAGTGAAAGTCATGATTAATACATCGTGGTGCTCACTGTTTGTACCCAGAAGCTTCCTGATTGAGCCTTTCTCAAGATAGCTGGGTTCTGGGAGTCCTACCTTACAAGACCCATGAGGACGGCACCCAGAAGGTGTGCCAGGTCTGATGCCCAGCACTGTGCCCTTGCACCCAACGGGCATCATTGAGATAGCATATTTCATCATTTCAGAGTTTTCGAGACTCACTCTTTCCTTGTTTCACTCAGGAAATTATTATTCATCCTAAGCATATGGACGACAGGTTTTTACCCATTCTCGCTTGCCGCTGGCATTAAACCATCCAACAATATGGTGTTAACAAAAAATATTAAAACTAGCCATCTTAGATTCTTGGTTCTGGTTCATAATGTAACATAACGAAAGGGAAAATCTTTCTCACAGTCCCAGTGGTGCAGAAACATTTAGAAGTGATTCTAAATATAGATTCCCAGATGACAGAGGGGTTGTTTTATGTCATTCTGTGATTTCTTTTTCACAGCATGTTCTATGTGCTGGCATAAAAGATTTTAATGAAGTCAGAATGCTAAATTTAAGTGAACCTTTGCTCTCGTTCATTGCAAAATACAGCTCGTTGCCATTTAATTGGCTGTGCATCCTGGCATCAGACCCATGAGCGCCTAAACAAATATCAGACCTCACAATGCAACCGTCTTGATTGCGCCCAGTTTCAAACTACCACTGTGGGTCTTTCCTAATCTTTTATGTAACTGACCTTCAGTGAATACATGCGAAAAGAGTTTCCTATTGTTCCTCTTAAATCACCCTAATTGGACATGAGTATGTGATAAGATATGACTTGAGGAATAGTTTACATAATCTAATTACTAATCCTTGATGATATATGATAAGCTCCAATTTTTGGGGGGGCAATAAATAGCCTATGAATACTGCTTATTATGGGGAATACATTTATACCGCAAGCTGTTCGAGGAGGCCATTCAAAACGCTCACTTACAACTTAAAGACAATATCTACGTGACCCGTTAGTGACTATAAGATCTTAAGTAGCTTCATCAGAACTATTCTTCTCAAACTTAGGGGTGCATAAAAAATTGCTCGAGGAACCTTCTTCAAAATGCAGATTCCGGGGCCACCCACGGAGAATCTGATTCGGTCGCCCTTAGGGCCAGGGCCAGGGGAAACCAGGGACACGCATTTTCATCAGCTTCCCAGGTGATGGATGCCATGTGGCTGGTGGGCTGATGTAGCTAGTCCATTTTTCCTGGAGGACCTGCCCATTCCCTCTTCTGTGGGATCTGTGGGCAGATCCTTAAACCAGGCAATCTTTCAGCACTGGGCTGGAGGCAGATGTGTGTCTAGGATTCAGGAACGTTCTTTGGTTCTTGAACTTCTCTTGGTCTGACCACAGGGTAAACTTATGAACCTCCAGCAGGTTACCTACCTCAAGGATTGCTCAGAGGAGTTCTAACACTAGGTGCCGTTAAGGCCAAATAAGAATAATACACCACCATATGCGTTCTTTGGGCGATCCTCACAACTCAATAGGGTGAACCTTCCCCATATTTTGTAGAGAAGGAAACTGAGGCTCGGGGAGGTCAGAGCACTTGGCAAACTCACAGAAGAAAAGTGGAAAACCAAGTCTCCTAACTGTGTCTTCAGTCTTCAAACGCGTGCTGTCCAATTCCTTGTCAAGAGTTCGGTTGTATGGCTAGGATGTGTGGAGGTGGGTTAAGCATTTTACATAAGAAATAAACTAATTACCTCTCGGAATTAATTTTCTATGCAAGAGGAGATTATTCTGCATTCACAGAACAGCAGCTACACAGGAAATGATTAAAATTCTAAGAAAACTTTCCTTCAGTCTCTACCTTCAGACCTTTGACAATGCCTCCATCTTTTGGTTAGGAGTGAAAATAGAAAACAGGCAAGTTGAGTCCTGTTTGCCTCCGTTTTCAAGCCTTTTATCAATGGCCCGAGGTTTGGCTCCCTGGGGCCAGGCCAAGTCGCTGCTGGGGACTGCTTCCCAGGAGGATCAGAAGAGTAATCCTCACAAACCTACCTCTAGAATTTCCTTTTGACTTTTGCAGTTTGGATGATTTTGTAGTTTTGACGGTCTGCTCAGACTGCCATGACAAAACGCCGTACCGTTCAGTTTCCGATGAGAGCCCACTTCCTGGTGCCCAGACAGCAGTTTTCTTGGTATCTGCGCGTGCATGGCGGAGGGAGGGAGAGAGATCTAGAGATCGAGATCTCTCTCCTCTTCCACTTTTTATAAGGCCAACACTCCTATTGGATTAGGGCTTCACACTTATGACCTCATTTAACTTTGTCTCCTGAAAGCCCTGTGTCTGATTACAGTCACATTGGGGGGTTAGAGATTCAACACATGAATTTTGAGGACGGCACAATTCAGCAGATGGGAGATGGAATCAGTAACTTTCCAGGAAAACAACTTTGGAAAGATGCAAGTGGGAAGCTTTTCCTAACTGAGGATAGAAAGTCCTATCTGAGAGGGTACCCTTCCAACCCTTTTGTGGAGAAAGGGATGGTGTAACAGGAAGTCAACGTGTGGGGTTACCGGCCCGTAGGCAGAGCATGAGAAAATTCAGGGCTCTGAATCTGGCTCCACAGTGTCTCAGATAGAGTTGTATGCAAATGTGTACATATTTGTACATTTCCTGGAGAGATTTGCTTTAACCTCAATGGCTTCCCTGCTGGTTTTTGGACACATCGGGCAAGCTCTGGCCGTAGGGGCTGCCCTAGGCTGGGTTCCCTAGAAGCAGAGCCCGAGACTGGGATTCTCGAGCCAGGGATTGACTGAGGAAATACCTTGAGTCCAAGCATCAGGGGAGGTGTTGAGGGCAGCAGGATAGGTCAGAGAGAGAAGTTAGGCAGAACTGTAGTTTTAGAAGAAGTTGAGCCTAAGCCTGCTCCCTGGGGAGCTGGGAAGGAACGTACATCACACCGTAGAGATCGTCCTGTGCAGAGGTTAGGGTACTGGGCACCTACGCCCCCTCCTATCAGCCAGTCATTGGCCACCTCCCAGACATCTCAAGGAAGGGAGGTCAGCCTACGGTCAGCCTCCAGAAAAGGGGACAAGTGGGAAGCTTTAGCAACCAACAGCCACTACAACAGGGGACCAGGTGCTCAGGCCTCCAACTGCACCTGCTACAGAGACTGCTCTAGCTGGGCCCTCTGCCTGCGTGCTCTCCCCCTTGATAACCTCTTGGCTAACGCCCTCTCCTCCTTTAGGTCTTTGCTAAAATCTAACCTTCTCAGGGCACCTGGGTGGCTCAGTGGGTTAAGCATCCAACTTTGGCTCAGGTCATGATCTTGTGGTCTGTGGGTTCAAGCCCCACGTCCAGCTCTGTGCTGCCAGCTCAGAGCCCGGAGCCTGTTTCAGATTCTGTGTCTCCCTCTCTCTCGGCCCCTCTCCTGCTCACGTTCTGTCTTATTTAATTAACGTTTAATTAAACATTAAACATTTTTTGAAAATAAAATAAAATCTAACCTTCTCAGTGAAGTCCATCCTGGCCACCCTATCAATGTGCAAACTGCATTCCTACCCCCCCACGGTAGCCTTTACTCTGCTCAACTTTTTCTTTTTTGTCCATAGCTCCCATTGCCCACATGCATAAATAATTTGCTTCTTTAACATGCCCAGGGGTTTTATTGGCTTGTCTCTCCCCATTAGAATGGAGACTCCTTAAGGATAGAAATGCTGGTCTAGCCTTCGCGCTTAGAATAGTGCCTGGCACATATCCGGCATTTAATAAATGCTTGCTGAATTCATTAATTAAGTCTCAAAGGAGTCCTGGCCCAAAGAAAGGAGGCCGCCAAGAGCCTAAAGAAACAGATGGTATCCAAGGGCTCTAGCCAATCCATTAGGCATGTTGGGCCTAGCCCCTGGGCACCCCTCCACCCCCTGGGGCCTGCAGGAGGGGTGCCCCGGCCTCCAGGAGTACATGGATGATATCGCTCTCGGCTCCAAACGAATATAAAGTCACCTTTACAGCCTGCTCTGGTCACACGCAACGACACAGCTGCTGCCCTGGAGGACGTTAGCTTCTACGTGTCCTTCTGAAATAACTCGGTTTTTACTCTCCCTCAGAAGTTGCAGCTTGGAGAGCGCCTGGGTGGTTGCGTGTCTGACTTCAGCTCAGGTCACGATCTCATGGTTCATGAGTTCAAGCCCCACATCAGGCTCTGTGTAGTCAGTGCAGAGCCTGCTTCAGATCCTCTGTCTCCATCTCTCTGCTGCTCTGCCTCTCTTTCTCCCTTTCTCTCTCTCAAAAAAAAAAAAAAAATACTGTGGTCCTGATGATAATACCTTCCTTAGCAGAACTTCTCATTCGAAGAGACAACAATGCCTCGTAAACAGGAAATGAGGAATTTTCACACCATCTTGGGAGAATTCTTACAAAGGTTAAGTGATCAGATCGATAGCCATGTTCTATCTGCCTGATTAAAAAAGAAAAACCCTGAAAAACATATTTTTAAAAAATCAAATCTTTCCAGCCTTCCCCCCCAAATAACACATAGGTAATTGTCTGCCCCTAGCCTGGGAAAAAAGGGCAAAGAATTTAGACAGATATTAGCCAAAGAGAATGGATGACGAATAGAGAAATTGATGATAAAATGTTCAATGTTACCAAAGAAATGCAAAGGAAAACAACAGTCAGATGCGATTATCATCTATCAAACTAGAGAAGATTTTTTTTTTCTATCGTGCTACCCAAACTGGTGAAGATGTGGTCACAACAAACGTTCTGCAGCGCGGGTGGAAGGTTCAGTGGCGAAGGCTGATGGAAAGTGCGTGGCCAGCTGTTTTCAGAGACTTTGCTATCTTCGTCATCTTTGACCTACTAGAGTCAGAACCCTGCTGGAACCCTGTCCTACCAAAATAATCTGAAATTCAGTTGGTTGTGGGGGGGTTGGGGGGAGGTCTTTTGAACCAGCCATTTGAGTTTCTTGAAGGACTAAAATGGCAGGAAGAGAGAGAAGCAGATTACTTGTGTGAGCGGGCAATAGAATCCCTAAAAGTTTTCTTTGGCCTCACTTTCTATCACAAGGACAATTTTCTTTTCTCTCTTCTTTCCTTTCCTTTCCTTTCTTTTCCTTTCCTTTCCTTTCCTTTCCTTTCCTTTCCTTTCCTTTCCTTTCCTTTCCTTTCCTTTCCTTTCCTTCTCTTTTCCTCTCCTTTCCTTCTCTTTTCTTTTTGCCTTCCTTTTCTTAACAATTCTATTAAGAAATTGTACTCTGGCAGCTCCTGGGTGGCTCAGTGGGTTAAACGTCTGCCTCGGACTCTATTTTTGGCTCAGGTCATGATCTCATGGTTTGGGGTGGAGCCCTGCATTAGGCTCTGCACTCGGCATGAAGTCTGCTTAAGATGCTCTCTCTCTCTGTCTCTCTGCCCACCCTCCTTGTGTTTACTCTCTCTCTCAAGAAAAAAAGGAAATGTACTTACGGTGACAAACATGTTTTCAGGTCTCTAAGACATTTTCTAAATCCTCCGATAATTGTGTGACAAAAAGGTCATTTGCTCTGTCAGAAACATTCTATTTACTCAGGTTGAAATGCCATTTGTACACAGTTTCTTTATATAACTTGACTTTGCCCCTGAGTCACATCATGGATCTAAATCCAGCATCAAAACATGTAAACCATTCCACTGGAGATGCGAACACCAGCCATGGCAGAGACGGGCTTCAGAAAACACTGTGTGTGAGAGTGTCAGTTCCAGTGAGTGAGTGTGTGTGTGCGTGTGCACACGGACAGCTTTTGTCACGTTTGCCCTGTGGCCAAACAAATACAACACAGGCATTTAGTCTCATAACTGGAATTGTTGATTGTGTGTACTTTTGACAACTGAATCATGTTTCCCATATTTCTGGAAACTTCCCTCTGTGCATGGCTCTTCTTAACTTGGAGCCATGTTAAAAACTATTTTATTTTCAAAATTCAAAAATGCAACATTCAAAATTCTCCCCCAAAATTTAAAAAATTCTCTGAAGTCTCTTGATATTCTTTCTCTTCGAACTTCACGCACTAAAAATCAACCAAAATTAGCGTTTTTTCTGTCTTCACTGGAATAGACTCATCAACAATGGGTAGTTTATTTTTTCAGGGAAAATATTCATGAATTTAAAAAATAGCTTTAGAGGTACCTGGGTGGCTCATCTGACTTCGGCTCAGGTCATGATCTCATGGTCTGTGGGTTCGAGCCTCGTGTCAGGCTCTGTGCTGACAGCTCGGAGCCTGGAGCCTGCTTCGGATTCTGTGTCTCCCTCTCTCTCTGACCCTCTCCTGCTTGTGCTCTCTCTAAAAAAATTTATTTTTAAAAATTATTTTAAAAAATAGCTTTAGCCCATGAAACAGGTGCTCACCCAAAATACAATTTAAGCTTTTGTTTTTTAATTTATAGCAAGAAAGCTGCTTACAAGGTTGCTGGCAACTTCCAGTTTTTGAAGGTGGTGCTTCTGTAGCAGATTCCCCTTATTACTCCCTAAAAATATCCACCCATATTTCATTTACTTTGGAAAAATAATCGAAATGCCCTGTTTAGTCACAGGAAGGTAAACCGAATCCCTGCCCATCGATCTTAGCGATGCTGTGAAATCACCACAAACCGGATTACAGACTGCTGTGGGGGAAGGGCAGAGAAGATTCCACTCACTTCCATGAAGGAGACCTGGCCTCTTGGCCTTGCGTGAGAGGTCACCCTGGGGAGTGGCCGGGAGGACAGGTACCCCCCCCACCCCCCACTGCAGCGTGAGGGCCCATCACCTCCGCAGTCATGAATCAGGGCCCGAGAAAGGGCACAGAGAGGCCCCTCTCCCTCGGCCAGGAGTCTTTCCCGCCCCATCTAGGACTTGGAGTGGCACTGGGAGCCTCTTCTGGGACGCAGAGGCAGGGCGGGTGTTGTCTGCCTTCAGTCTCTGCAGTGGAGTTACGTCTATGGGGGATTCCTGCCCTAAAGTTCCAAATTTCCCTTTCAGTCAAGGCTCGTTGCTTACAGGGAAGAGAAACTAGCTGCAGGTGGAGAGCTGAGGCAGCGCAGGCATTGGGAACACGGCTGCCCGGCAGCGGGCTGCCCCGCCCTGGGGTCTGCTCTCTCCCCACACTTCCTTTGCCCACCTCTTCCTTGCTCCTGTCCACAGACGGCTCTTCTGCCCATTCCTGGTCTCCCTGGCTTTGCTTTGTCTTGGCCTGGCCGCTCCAGACCCCTGAGGCCCAGCTCCCTGCACTTGGACCCCTGGAAGAGGAATTTGACCCAGCTTGGGTCAAACGTCCATTGCTGGTCCAAAGAGTCAAAGGTCCAGTCATGCGGTAGAACCTTAGTGCCACCAGGGCCATGATGTCAGAGGGAAAAGAGAAGTGGACTTGGGATGGGACAGGACCCCCCCCCCCATGTCTACAGCAGAACTGGTAGCTCCTTCCCTCCCCAGTCTCCTGGCATTTGGGTTCCATCATCACCGCCTCCTCTGGGTCCAGGAGCAGCATGTGACAGTAGGACTTGATGTGAGAAATTTATTGAGGGACCTGCCTGTGGAGAAAGATGGGAGGGCACGGGACAAGGCTGGTCCTCTCAGGCCAACAACGTGTCCGCTCAGGCTGCAATAACAAGATGCCGTAGACTGGAGGGTTTAAATAATAGACATTTATTTCTCATAGTTCTGGAGGCTGGGAAGTCCAAGGTCAAGTTTCCAGAGGCTCTATGTCTGGCAAGAGCCTTCTTCCATGGCAGACACCATGGGGAGAGAGCGATCATCTCTCAGGGGTCCCTTCCTATAGGGCACTAATCCCACTTAGAAGGGGTCCACCCTCATGACCTCATCACCTCCCACGGGTCCCGCCTCCAACTACCATCACACTGAGAGGGGGGTAGGGCTCTACCACATGAATTTCAAGAGGATACATTCAGTCCATGACAGGGCCCTGGAGGCAAAGTCAGAAGAGGAATCAGTCCCCCTGCAGTGCTGGGTCATTGACAGGGACATCCGTGGGTAGTGCGGACACAGCTCAGATGTGGCGGTGCGTTCAGAGCACAGCAGCTGGGGTAGATTACACTTCCCCAGTAGGAGCGCTGAGAGGCGCAAGTTCAAAGGCCACCACACAGGCCCTTCTTGAGTATAAAAATATAAACACTCCTTAGCTTGAAGGCTGTACAAAAACAAGTGAAGAGCTGGGGGTGGCCTGTGGGCCATATTTTGCTGATCTTGTTTTAAATTACAGGTTAAGGTTTCTGTTGCTCGCAGCTGAAATCCTCCTAACTTCCACAAGAGTTAAATGCGGTTGATCCCAGAGTGCTGACCTAAGGCTGCCTGCCATTCGAATTCCCAGTGTAGATTCATCCTTGACCCTCAGGCTTACAAATATGCAGACCATGCCTCACTTTACTTCTTGCGTGTATAAGCTGGTAACTCAAGGGTAAAGTAAGTAACAGGTGCGGAGTGGGGGCAGGGCTTCAGTAATAGACCTGCAAGGAGAAAGATACTCTTAAAGTCTAACAAGGCACAGGAGACTCACTAGCAGGACTCAAGGTCTCCCTGTTAGATCCTTCCCTGCTACTCCAATCCCAAGCATAGCAGAGGGGTCACTTGCTTCTGCCTCCAACACACACCACTCCTAAATGAGGAAACGGAGCTGAGAATGATTGAAAAATAGCCTTCACAGGGATGGAGGTCAAGTTGGACCCCAAGGAGATGGGGCTTTGAGAGAAAACAGGTAAAGAGAATTAAAGAAACTGGAAGGAGAGAGGGAGAGAGAGACAGAGACAGAGGGAAAGAGAGTGAGACAGAGAGAGATTGTGGAAGAGAGGCGGGGTGTGGGCCACTTTGCCCACCAGGATGTGATCAAGTGGTGCAGCCCCAAGGTCTAGGGCAAGGCCCAGGCCCACGGGAGATCTCAGAGGCAAGCCGGAACGACCAGAGGAGCCATTCCTGAATCTCCACCTCAATGCAGACTCTGTAAGAGCTGGACTGCATCCCTGAACCTGTGGGGAAGGACGATGGAATGTTCTGGATTGGACTGCCCCCCCCCACACCCCCAGAAACAAGGGCTGCGCTGGAGTCACCCAGGTAGTTGGAGAGCCATTTATCCACGTGCAGCCTTTGTCAAGATTAAGGAAGCTTAGCAACTGAACTGGGGGGAAGCTTAAGAGACTGAGGCCCAGCGCACGACGTTGGGACAGAAAATTTTCCTTATTGGAAAGAAGAGGTTCAGGACCAAAAGAAGCTGGACCCATACGCAGCCATACACCCCAGAATTTTCCAGTCCTGCGCCCCGTCTCTGTCGGACACTGTGTCCCTGGCTTGTTCCTTCTTATTGGGGCTCTGCCTCCCGGAGGTGGAGTGCCTGGGCATTCAGATTTGCAGAGCAAACCCAACAGACTGCCGTTTCCACTTTAGACCTTGTTAAAGACAAAAGACCTGTTCGGTACCTCAGCGAAGATCCGTATCTCGGGACAAGCAGTATTTACTTATTTACTTCTTCAGCATCCTACTCCCCGGCCACCTGCTTTCTCTGGGGGTCTGCTGCAGGAGAAGGCGGTGTCCGTAGGCGCTCCGCTGAACTATTAATATCCCGTGAGTCACCCCTGCAGTGCGGCTTGGAACGGTGTCCCTTCACTTTCCGTTGAGGAGGAAGAGAAAATAGTTCTAACATATGGCAACCGTATTTTCCCATTTTCCAGGTCTATTCTAATATTGCTGATTGTAACTGTGGGGTTGTTCACATTTTCTCTCACTGGCAGATACTAAGTAAGAACAGAGCTTAACTCACTCAGGAGTTCAGGAGATCTCAGATCTAGACCCTCTTCCCCCAAAAGTCTGGAAATAGGATGCTGATTAACACGAAAAGTGCGTGGTGAGAGGGGAAGCGTGTTTGTCAAGATTGTAAAGGGGAAAACTCCTCACGTAGTGCCTGCGGGAGTGGGAGGGGAGGCAGGGGGGGGGGAGGAGGGGGGAGGCTACCATTTTGCCTGCCCGGCCCTAGTCTTTTCTTGGGCTTGCCTGCTGTATTACTCAGGGTTCTAGGGTAGCAAGTGGAAATAAAACCCAATAATAAACCAGCTTTAGTGACATGTGGTAATGTATTGGCTCAAGTAACCAGACTGGTAGGAGAATCGGGCTGGGCCAGTTTCAGGAGTGGCTAGAACCAGGGACTCCAATGCCATCGACATTCTTGGTTTCTTGTCTCCCCTTCCCCTCTCCTTCTGTGATTGCCCCATTTTTTTTTTTCAGATTAAACTTTTCATGAGACATAGGAGGGGACACCGTCACTGGCAGATCCCAATGCATATCCTCAGACTTCCTGCGCAAAGGAGAAAAGTGACCTTCTCTCTCAGATCCAGGGAAAATAATTCCTGTGGGGGACAGTGATCAGCAGGGGTTTCTGTGCCCATTCCTGGGGCGAATTTGTGGTATGGAGGGGCAGGGAAATACCATGAATGTAGTCAGGAGGGCAGAATCTGTTCATAAAAGAAGAGGGGGCTGGGCAGAGTGATCAGATGTGTCCTGTATCTCCCTTCTTCTGAGAGCTGTCTCTTTCCTTCCATCCAGAGGGAGCCATCCTGGAAGGCTGCCCCATCCATCACTAGACATAGGCACCTGCTGGTCCACCAGCGACCTTTCCCAGGGGTTTAGAACTGGGGCTCGGAGGAGCCAGCATGGTCTGCGACTTGTTCGTACTAGAGGCATTTGGAAGGGACATTTCTTCACTTCCAGTGAGAGGACTGGGAAAAAAGGAGCCGGGGCACCAGACAAGAGGAAGAGGAAGCAGAAACTTACGGAGGGAAGTAGATGCCAAAGGCAGAGCATTCTGATGGGATTTGCATCCTGGTATCCAGTGTCAGCCCATGTCCATGGTGCCAACTGGATGCAACACTCTCTCCCTTGAGGAAGCTCAAATTGCACTCCTATTGCTTGTAATTAACAGCACTCTGATCTCTATCTCACCCTGAAAAACAACCACAACCCCAGTGTGCTGACATACAGCACAACAGCATGGTTGTACGCGCGGGTGTGTGCCTGTGTGTGTGTGTGTGTGTGTGAGTTCTGGCATCAGTTTTCCTTGAATGAATCCAAACTCTGCCTTGTATTAACTCCGCGACATCACACAAGTAACCTGACCTGTGTATCAGTTTCCACACCTAGGAAAGGAAATATTAACAGCACCTGCATCGTGTTGGCTGGGAAAGAACTGTTAAACCATGTAGAGCACAGTGGCTGCCACCTAAAAACCACTCAATAAAGTTTGGCTGTTATTCACAGTAGGAGAGGGCAGAAGGGTCTGGGAGAAACATAATCATCTCTTTAAAGATCAGAGAGGCTCCTGGTGCTGCTTGTGTGCTCGTTCGGTGCGGACCTGGTACCTCTTTCGTGAAGCGGCAGCTGAGGAGACTCCGGCGCTCGCCATGGCCGACGAAAAGCCCAAGGAAGGAGTCAAGACCGAGAACAACGATCATATTAATTTGAAGGTGGCGGGGCAGGATGGTTCTGTGGTGCAGTTTAAGATTAAGAGGCATACACCACTTAGCAAACTAATGAAAGCCTATTGTGAAGAGCAGGGTTTGTCAATGAGGCAGATCAGATTCCGATTTGATGGGCAACCAATCAATGAAACAGACACACCTGCACAGTTGGAAATGGAGGATGAAGATACAATTGATGTGTTCCAGCAGCAGACAGGAGGTGTCTACTAAAAAGGGAACCTGCTACTTTACTCCAGAACTCTGTTCCTCCAGACCCAGAAGACATTCTCAATTAAAAACCGCAATTTGGTTCCACCACATCCTGACTACTACAGTATAGTTTTCTCTATTCTTTCATTTTCCCCTTCCCCATTCCTTTATTGTACATAAAGTAACTGTGTGTGTGCAAAAGCATTTTGCATTTTTTTTTAACTAAATGGCCAATGGTATGTTTTGATCGACATCAAATGGAGATGGGATGGGGGAAAATACTGGTTCTGTGAAAATATCCCCTTTCTCCATTAGTGGCATGCTCATTCAGCTCTTATCTTTATATTCCAGTAAGTTATTTTGCTCTCACTGTTTAACAAAAAAAAGAACAACATAAAAATCCTTGCATACCGTGTTCGATTGGAGAATTTTAATGTTTTTCATTTATCATTGTAAAACCAAGGACAATTTTATAACTTTTTTGTACGTAGCTGTTACATGTAGGGCAATCTGTCTTTAAGTAGGGATAAATTACTCTAAAAGAAATGAATCCTAGATAGTTTTCCCTTCAAGTCAAGCGTCTTGTTGTTTAAATAAACTTCTTGTTTAAAAAAAATAAATAAATAAAGATCAAAGAAACAAATCAAGGCAGGTAACTTCCCACAAACACACTCTCTAGCCGAGGATCATATTCCCACCTTGTTAGATGTGCCATGATGAAGCCTCCGGCCACCGGTCCAGATGCTTGGCTGCCAATACAGAGGAGGGATAAATTTGCTCTAAGAAAAGTGAGCTTTGCTACAAACCTTGTATCGGCATGCAAGGATGGCACCCACCTCAGACACTGTCATTTCTAAAATATGAATTCTGGGTGTCAACATATGTAGAGAGTAGACGATCAGAACTGCATGTGGTTTAGCCTGGGTACAGAATCTAGAAATTCTTTATGATGACGTTTTCCTGCAGTCTCCACACATAGGCAAACACAACAACACAAAAGAGGACGAAGAAGAGCCAAGGGATAAAAATGTCAAGCAACACATGTCTATAAGGGAGCACGATTATTGTCACACAGAAACAGTGGTATCTGCAGGGATCATCAGTATGTCTGAAAGCCTGTGTTGGTTGGTTGGTTGGCCACCCTTTGGTTTACTCTAGTACCTACTATGTTTATAAAACAGATAGTTAACACAGTGGCATGGGTAACTTAGCTTACTTTCACTTTTTTAAAACTTTTAAATGTTTTTTATCTATTTTTGAGAGACAGAGAGAGACAGTGTGAGCAGGGAAAGGTGAGAGAGACAGGGAGACACAGAATCCAAAGCAGGCTCCAGGCTCTGAGCTGTCAGCACAGAGCCCGATGCGGGGTCGAACCCACAAATCGTGAGATCATGACCTGAGCCGAAGTCAGACGCTCAACAGACTGAGCCACCCAGGCGCCCCTTACTTTCGCTTTTAGTGACCTAATTTTGAGAGGAGCTGGAAAGGAGTGGAAATAATCAACAGTGTTTTGTTTTTTTTTAAACAAGAGCTTATATTTTAGAAAAGAATAAAAAGCAAGAAGGAAAAAGAATGGGAGGAAGTCGAGTCTCCCTGGCGCCGCCTTCTGGCCAGCCCGCGGTTACGTTACTCCTGACAGTCATAAATAATGCGCATTCATATCTCCCTCCCTGAAGAGTGAGCTCTGTGAAATCCAGGATCCAAGCTTGGGCCGTCAGTCCCCCACATAGGGCTCACCTCTGTGGCAGACCCACACTAGGACCCAACTGTTTGCACTTGCTGATTAAAAGATAAAGGGGATCAGAAAGGCCTAAAGGGGGAGGACAAGGGTAAACGGACAGTTGTCTGAAAGTGAGACTTGACGTCCTCAGGATTGGAGTAGCATTAGAGAGCTTCACGGGTGAGGCGTATAGGCTGACGGTTAAGGTGAAAGTCTCTGGGCAGCTTTTTTTTTTTTTAACGTTTTTATTTACTTTTGAGAGAGAGAGAGGGAGAGAGAGAGAGAGGGAGAGAGAGAGAGAGAGGATGAGCGGGGAAGGGGCAGAGAGAGAGGGAGGCACAAGGCACAAAATCCGAAGTAGGCTCCAAGTTCTGAGCTGTTAGCACAGAACCGGATGCGGGGATCGAACCCACAAACTGCAAGATCATGACCTGAGCCGAAGTCGGAGGCTTAACCAACTGAGTCACCCAGGTGCCCCTCCAGGAAGTTTTTAACAGCAGAAATGCTGTTATATTAAATCTAGTTGTACTTCGCTTCCGTGATACTAAACTTTAAACAAAGAAGGATCTTTGGTGAATGATGCCTCTTCCACTCCTCCGTGAGCAAATTTGTGCTGCTTAACACGCTACAAGAATCTTGGGATATTTTACATTCACCTTGAAGAACAAATGGTTTTGTACACACGTGTTCATTTCTGTAACTCTTTCTTGCATACGAAGCACAGGTGTAATGTGTAATAATTAGAAAACACATATAAGACATAGAAAAAAACATAAAAATGTGTCAACGCAACTCAAGGACAAAAAGAAAAACGTCTGCAATGCCACTGCCCAGAGTTAGTGCTACCAGCATTTCACGTATTCCACTCATGGATTATACGGTATTCACTGAGCACCTGATGTACAACAAGCTTCCTGCTCTTGCTGGCTATGGCGTTGAGAGAAAAGAGACATAGCTCTTGACTCAGAGTTTCCAGTCTGGGGTGGGCAGACGCACCTTCATCAAGTCACGATACAAATACACGCAGAGCCCCGTGACCACCGCTGTAAAGGAGAAGTGCACGTGCAGTAGAAGGTCTATTATTGGAAAGTTGTGAGGCAGTGATTACTGAGAATTCACTCACAGGAATCGATTCAGAGACACCAAAAGGGAAGAGTGCCCACAACACGAGCACAGTAAATCCAAAGGCCCTGCTGTTGGGGGAAGTATGGTGAGCGGAAGGGAGTGAAAGGGCCCAGGGTGGCTGCGGTGTGTGCCCGATAAAGCTGGGGAGTTGGGGAGAGGGCACACCTAGCAGAGCTTAGTATCCTTAGTTTAGAAATTGTATCTGCTACTCATTTGACAAACGTTGCCCATGAGGAGGCAAGCACGCACTTATTTCACATAAATCAGATTTACACCATACAGTTTTTGTTATGGACTTTTTTGTTTATTTATTTTGAGAGAGAGAGAGAGAGAGAGAGAGAGTGCGCATGCATAAGTGGGCAGAGGGAGGGGCAGAGAGAGGAGAGAGAATTCCAAGCAGGTTCCTCTCATTCAGCACGGAGCCTGACATGGGGCTCAATCGCACAAACTGTGAGATCATGACCTGACCCGTAATCAAGAGCCAGATGCTTAACCGACTGAGCCACCGAGGTGCCCCAGGGACATTTTTTTTGAACAACACATATACACTTATTTAACCCATCTCTTGTTGAAAATACAGATTGCTTCCAACTTTCCACTGTTACAATGCTGTGACAGATGTTTTTGTATATGGACATTTGTCCACACACTTAACACTGATTTCTACGGGCGGAATTGCTGATTCTGCAAACCTGTGAACACGTTTTAATAATGATCTTATCTGGGCAATTAGCACATTCAACTGTCAAGATGTGATGTTTTTTTTTAATTTTTTTATTTTTAATGTTTTTATTTATTTGTGATACAGAGAGAGACAGAGCATGAGAGGGGGAGGGGCAGAGAGAGGAGACACAGAACCCGAAGCAGGCTTCAGGCTCTGAGCTAGCTGTCAGCACAGAGCCTGATGTGGGGCTTGAACCCACGAACGTGAGATCTGACCTGAGCCGAAGCCGGAGGCTTAACCGACTGAGCCACCCAGGCGCTCCAAGATGTGATGTTTTGTGATGATGCTTCCGTCTTTTGAGGTTAGTACCAATCTTACACTTGGAGGCATTTTCGGTGACTTTCAGAAAACTGCTCTCTCATTTTCCTCAGCGTGTGAGAAAGTCCCTTCTACTTCTGCTTCTTCCTTGTCCTTCCCACAGATTCAGATCACTCGGTACTGCCAGTGAAGTATCTCTAACAAGGATGTAGACGCCTGACTGACCTAGTCCTTGCTCCACAGGAAAGGCTTTTTTAACTGTCGCTGAAGGGGCTTCCCCTGGACTTGAGAGGTTGGAAGAGAAGCCGGGTTCTGATACTCCTCTCCTCTCCCGTGGCCTCCTACTTTGTCCAATTCCATTCTCATGCAGTAAATTCACTAACTTGTTAAAGGCAAATGGAGCTCAGATGATTCTATTACAGACCGTTTCCATCCTCAGTTGACAGATGTTATCTTCTCAAGAAATTGTCTTTCACGTTTAGTATCTACTAGCCAACTGACCTCTCCTCTTTCAAAGACTTCTTTACGTCCCCACCCTTAGACGAACTTCTAAGAACCCATTACTGTTAGATCATTGATAACTTCTAGGCTTCTCATCTTTAACATTGCCAGTCTATTTACATTTTTCTTTAACCGTTCTTTGCCTTCCAGGTCTTTATTGTAAAAACAAAAACAACCTGTTCCCAAGGGCTAAGGGGGCACTTTTGCTGAAGTATAACGCAGCCAGACTTTGGGTAGGCGTTGGAAGATACTGGCGGTCTAGGTGAAGTTAGACTTGGCAACGTACCAGGTACACGCACACTGCATTACATAGATGATTCCTTTTGATCCCCACGGCAACCCTGTGACATGGGTATCATCAGGGCCCTCATTTTACAGATTAGGAAATTGAGGCTTGGCGAGGTTACCGCTCACCTACAGTCACTCAGCTACTAAGTGGGGAGTGGCTCCCACTTTTGCTTGTAAACGAGGCGATGGAGAAAAAGGAGACAGGCCAAGAAAAAGATACATGGGGGCGGGGGAGGGGTAAGGCAGCGAAGTTAACTTAAACCGGCGGGCGGCTCCTTCCCGCCGACACCTAAAACTCCGGCGTAGCCCGCACGCCTCCCAGCGGCCGTTTCCCCGCTCCCAGCGCTTCCGGCCTCGGGAGGGCGTCAATACCCAGCGCCCCGCGTCGCCCCCGGCCTCGCGCGTGCGTGTGGCGTAAGGCGTCGGGTGAGGAGGCGGGTCTTCCGGCTCTGACCCAAACCACTTCCGGCGGGAGCCGGAAAGCCGTCGCGGACGGCTTTGAGGGGCGGCCGGTGCGTGGACGCGAGCTCCGGGCCGCCGGCCTTCCCGCGCCCGCCCGGCGCCGCATGCTGCGGGCCGCGGCCGCGAGTCCCCGCTCGGGTTGGCGGTGCTGAGGCGCCGGGGCAGCGCGCGACATGTCGTCGGGCCTCCGCGCCGCCGACTTCCCCCGCTGGAAGCGCCACATTTCGGAGGAGCTGAGGCGGCGGGACCGGCTGCAGAGACAGGCATTCGAAGAGATCATCCTGCAGTGTGAGCGGCGGGCGGGCGGGTGGGGCCCACGCAGCCGGCGGGAAGCGGAGGCCGAGCCCGGGCGACGCCCGCGCGCCTTGTGGCCGCCCCAGCCCCCCCCCCCCCCCGTTTTTTGGATCTTATTTCTCTTTCACGGTTTCGCTCCTAAACTGTGTTCTCTGTGGGCAGGCGCCATTCGTGCTTGTAAATCCAGCAGCCACGCCTCGTGCGCTTGAATGGGCTCCGGAAACGGCCCGTTTCGGGCCTCGGGTAATGAAACGGCCCCCGACTTTAAGCACGAACTCGCACAACTTAATATTGTCCTCTTGGTGTCATGAAATGGTCAGCCTGGGGGTCCTCAGACCTGTTGTCTTTACTCCACCTTGGTGTTCTTTACTGTTACCGAAAACTTGAGTACGAAAGAGGTGGTTTTCTCCTTCCTCCACCCCTCTGCAATTTGAGTGCAAAAATGTTTGCACCCTTTGATGCGTCCTAACGAGCAATTTCTTTGCCCCCTTCCCAGTTTTACCCAACTGATGGCACGTTTGGGGGGAAGAAATGGGCACTTTTTAGTCCTACGGTTCCATCTACCCCTTGGAGAAAAGTCTGGAGTTAATATTGATGAGGTTCAAAGTAATAGAAGTCATCTGTTACTGAATTCTGGTTGTGCTGGTATCACGTGAATCTTTTAAGAGTTAAAAAGCCCAGACCAATTAAATTGCAGTATTTAGGGGTGGGACATGGGTATGAGAGGTGTTTTGATGCTCCCCGAGTATTTCTAAGCGCTGTGGTAAATATGTGGCGTGTTTTATTTCAGTTTATCTTCTCGAAAATTCAACGAGGCGGGTCCTAGCGTTGCCTTAGGAAACTCAGGCTGAGAGAGATTCAGTAACTTCTTTGAGGGGAGGGATGCAGATTTGTGTTGATGTCTGGATTCGAACGTGGACCTAATGGCTCCTGAGTTTTGCATTTTATTCTTTTCACCGGAGCCCCCAAGAAATGACCCTTCTTTGCTTTCACTGAATCCACCCTCTTAGAAACGATGGGAAGGAAAGGAGGTGATGTGCAGGGATTCCTCATACTCCAAGAGATCTGACTGCTAGAAGCACAGGAAACCCTTCCCACTGGAACGTGCGTGGGTTACGTGAATTCAGGTGGTCGGGTACTTAACTAGACGCTTCCTCTTAAAAGCTAAGCCACGCCGACAGTCACACCAGGCTGGAAGTCTGACTCCACACCTTACTGAATTTTCACGAACCTTTCTGAGTCTGGCTTGCTGCGTCTATAAAATGGGGGCGAAGCTTGCCCTGTCTGCTTCATAAAAGCTGTGTGTGTAAAGCATAATAGCCCATAAACAGAACTGGCTTGTAATTGCATTGACAGAGGTTGGATGGTTTTTCTGCTTTGAAAATGCACATTTTGATGGGGGGGGGGGCCGGTGACGTAGGAGGGAAGTCAGAAGGAGACCGTCCTCTAGAGGGAACCCACCGGTACCCGCTGTAGTCGGGAGCGCATGCCTGAGGGGCTAGGAGAGGCGGTTAGGGTGCCGGAGAGCAAGACAACCTTTGCCCGTTAACGTTTTTTTCTTTGACATCGGGGCGGTCACTTCCAGTTTGCCTGTGGAACACCTTCCACTCCTTCTTGCCTTCCCAGGCCAGTCAGGTTCCGGTCCTGCCTCTCAGCCTAAAGAGAAAGTGAAGAGAGACTGTAAGCATAGGTGGCAGCTTCCCCCCAGCTGGACCCTCCTCTTTAGTGAGAGGAACTTTCAGGCAGGATCCTTCTGGAATACTTCCTGTCCCTTTCAAGACCCTACTGTCACAGGGCACCCAGCTCTGGTGCGACACTGAAGCCCTTATTAGAGCCCTTTGACATGAGTGAATGCCCGAGGTGGCCGTCACGTTTCCGCGTTCTGCTGAACTGATGGATGAAATTAATCTAGACCGAGAGTATTTCCGTTTCTGCCCAGGAGTCCCCTTTTTCACACATAAAGGAGAAGCGGGACTCAAGGCTCTTAGAAGAAAGTTAAGCTCTTCCTTCCAACAGGAGTGTCGGCTGGCTCGAACCCTATCGAAGTTTTGTTCTGGAGCATTCTGATCTCAGACTTCTAGGATTTGTGACAACCCCCATCAAATGTAGCTATTCTGCAAGTGTCCCATGATTAGTCTCCTTCTCCTCTGTGCCCCCTCCCACCTTGCTAGTCCCCGTATGACTGTCATTCCTAACTAATTGTCATTTGAATTCCGGCACCACGTTTCCTGTCACATTTGTTCCTTTTCAGGAAGAAAACTCAGTTTCTTCCTTAAGTTCTCTGCTCTTGTGTTCTGACACATGAGCATCTTGCAGCCAGTCGCCTGAGCAAGGCATTTCAGGAAAATCTTTGGTTTTTTACTAATAAATCTTTGTTCCTGTCACTGCCTGCTTCATCGCTGCTGGTAAGAAAAGGTCTGGAGTTTTCATTCTGTTCTTTCGTGTGTTGGTTCCAGCTTTCCTTTCTAGCCATTTTACCAGCTAACTCTGCCACCTTCACCCGTAAAACTGTCCAGGCACATGAGGGAAGCTCACTCTTCTATTCTGTTTCATACTTGAACCTCTGCTTTACTTGAGCTCTTTGAGGTCAAGGACTTTTCGTATTTGCATCTCTAGTGCCTGGGTCTAAAAATTAAGTTTTCCAAATGTAATAATAAAGTACAGCTCTTTTGTATTGCTTAGAGGCGCGTAATATTTCATTTTTGTATTGTATTTGGTTGTGGGTTTTGTCTTTTTTTTTTTTTTTTTAATCATGAGATAAAAATAGGTAAGTGGTGGACATTCTTGCAGGGACGGTTCCACAGGTTCCTTTGGCTGGCTTGCTCTTGCTTCGGCCAAGAAGCATTGAAGGAGTGGCCGTTCCTGGTTTTGGGCAGTTGCTACCATTGCCGCCAAAGTGCAGTACCTAGGACTTTGAGGCCTAATGAAAGTGAAACCTATCTAGTCGTCTTCTGGGTGTTTTTTTGGTCCAGATCTTTATAGGCTAATAAGTCGTAATATGGTGTGTGTTGTTACAATAAGTATCTTTCTTCTTTTTGAACAGATAACAAGTTGCTAGAAAAGTCAGATCTTCATTCGGTGCTGGCCCATAAGCTACAAGCTGAAAAGCATGATGTCCCCAACAGGCACGAGATCAGGTATTTTGGACTCTCCTGTATTGCTTGTGTCTCTTCATCTAAAATGTCTCCGTTCCGTTGTCACTGCTCATTGAGAGGCCAGCAGAGTGCCGTTTCTGCGCTCCAGCGTGTGTCCGCTCCTGTCAAATACGAACTTCTGAAGCCAAGTAACTAAAATCCTTTTTTGGAAGGTATGTGCCCACACAGAAGGCTTAGCAGTAGGGGCCGTGAGCTTGAGAAGCTGCTCAGGCAGGTGAGTGGGCCTGCTGGTTCACTTTCCCGAATAATCACGTCAGTAAGCACTTTTGAGCGGATTTACATACATCTTGTTAATACTGGATTATGTACTGGTGCATAAACTATAAAGTGCTTCGTATACAGTACAGGTCTGTTTGATCCTTGTTAGTTCTGTGGATTTCAACATCTTTTAATAGAGTGTGAAATTAAGCTAGCTGGTGGCAGCAGTCTTTTTTTTTTTTTTTTTTTAAAGAAAGATTAGGAGAAACTTGTGTTTTCATAGAAAGGGTAAAGATTGTTTCATCAAACACGCATATATGTGTTCATAATGGGAAGTTTGATATGTTTACTTGGACTGTTCATGTAAACTGTATTTCTTTTTGAGGGTCATGGTCCACAAAAAAACCTAATAGCCAGACTTTATTAGAAACAGCTTACCATAGAATCATTCTGCAGTCTTAACTATCTTTTCCCATGTTTATCATGTTTGCATATTATATGTGAGGGTTCATATGGGAACAGTTTCCATCATTGCTCTGAAATCTATACACTTTTTTGCATATTGGTTAACATTTATTACCAACTTTACCAACAAAAACAAGTTGGTAGAAATTTAACAATTTCCTTAAAACCCAGGAATGTGAGGTGTGGTTGAATATATCAGTGTCTGCCACCCATGTTTCCTCATCTCCCAAGATGGTCTCCCAGCAGACCAGAGTGGGCAAGAGGGACAGGTGGCCCAGCCCAGGTCTGTCCTTGCTTGTTAATAAATCCAGGTGATCCTGCCTGACTGTGGCTCGGAGCGGGGGTGGGGGTGGGTCGCTACTGCAATATTTAAAATAGTTGCAGTGTTCTGGTCAATTTTAGGTGTAGAAAATGCCATTTTACCTTTTTCATCTAAAATCAGTTAACTGAAAACTTGGAATATTTTGCTTCTATCTGGTTAGATTCTTTGTGACTGTATTTCTCTATCCTTTATTGGTCAGCCAAGCTGTTTAGAAAGGTGCAGTAAACAAATATACAATAATTCTTTACCTGACTATCACTGGAATGATCATTTAATTAGAGGTCCTTCCTTTCCTACAAACTGGAGCCCCTAATCAGGCCTCTCCTCCTGACTGCCTTGTTCCTACTAACGGCGTTCTTATTTTCCACAAGTCATCTGTGATTCCTTTTTCCCTCGTTACCTTGCCCTTCCTCGTTGGTAGTCATCCACTCAGGCGTTCTCATTCTTCACTCACAGCCTCTTACACGCCTGTCCTTTGTCCAGTGGGGAGACCAGCTCAAGGGGGTGTTTGATGGTGTCATAAGGGTAGGTACAGAAGACGGGCCTGGTTTCCCCTGTCTCCTGTTTCTCCTTAAGTTCTGTCCATCTCATCCTAGTTATTTGTAAAACGCTGCAGCCCGTGCTTAAAAAGCTTTATCTGGATCAATTATCCGAGTCCCTTCTGAAGTGTTTTAATCCCTTTGCTTCCTAAATAGGTTAACATTAAACTCAGCCCAGAAATCATTCATTCTGATCTTCTTCTGTGTGTGCTTCCTGGACCACAACATCAGGCAAAATTGTTAGAAATGCAGAATCTTGGGCCCCCCACCGGACCTACTTTTTCAGAAACTGGGGGTGCAGGTGTGGGGGTGGTACGGCCCACACTCTGTAATTAGGGGGTCCTGGGAACCACTGCTTCAGACCACGGCTGCCCAGGAGTCCTTGTCAAGTAGCCGCATCACCCAGTGGGTGCATGAATGCCTGACGCCGGCACCGTAGAAAAAATGACTGGTTTTGCATTTGCATACTGCACATTGCTTTGCATTAAAATAAGAGGATTTGGTAAAAATAATTTCTAGGCCTTCTGCCTAATTCAGGGTGGTTTCTTGTAAAGTGTCTCATTTTCTAATCTCTTGGTTTCTGCCTCACGGGCTAAGATTGGGGAAGTATTAAGTTGCCACGGCGGATGAGGTATTAGGACGTGCTTAGAACGTGAAATAGAAGTAGCTTTCGACATCAGGGTAAAGTTAGGAGGGGGACGTCCTGCTGCTCGCCTTTCCCTCTGGTTATTGGAGGGCAGGTGCAAGAGGCTCTTCTCCCCCTCCCTTCAGGAGCTGGCGTCCTACTTTTCCAGAGTCTTCCTCTTCTCCATCCTGTGCTCTTCCTGGATGACGGTTTAAACGTCTGTCGTCTGTGGGTTCTCATCTGTAGCTGCAACGGAGACCCCAGCCCTGACCTGAAGACCCACAGCTCAGTCACCTGCTCTCTCTCAGAGAGGATGCAGACCCCCCTGTGGAGTCTCCAAAACCACATCCATCCTGAGGGACTCTGAACTCAGTTCTGTGGTTTCAGATGTAGTCTGTTTGCTGACCACGTCTACAGGCTTGCTTCTAGCTTGGACCCCTTTACCTGATGTGCAGACTCTGACACCCAGTTTCCACTCCACACACCCTCTTGGGTGTCCAAACTGCACTCCCCCCAAGCCTGCTTCCCCCCTAGTCCTGACCAACTGTTTCAGCAGTTGCTCCCAAAGCCTTGGAGTCCCCGTTGACTCGTGTCTTTCTCTCTTGATTCCACAGGTGAGTCCAAGGACTCTCCTCAGAATGGATCTAGGCTCACTCTCTCCGCTGCTACTGGTCTCCCTGTTTCTGCCCCTGCCCCACTGCAGCCAGCAACCACAGCTGTATCTTTAAAGCTGTACTCCCCTGTTCACAACACAACAGAGGCTTCCGGTCACGCCTAGTAAGAGTCAAGGTCTTTAGAGGGGCCTGGGAGGCCCTGCATGATCTCCCCACCTCCTCCCTGACCTTCCTCTCTGCCCTTCTGCGGGGGCTGAGGGGCTCCCCTCACACTTTCTCCCCACGGCACCAGGCGTGCTGCCGCCCTCAGGCCTTTCCAACATTTGATGTTTCTTCTGTGCATCAGGCCCCAGCCCCATGGGGCCTGCATAGCTTGCTCCTCACTTCTCTCCAGTCTGCAATCATGTGTCGCCTCTCCGAGAAGCCTTCTTCGAGTGCCCTGCATAGAACAGGACCCCTGTTGCTGTGTTCCCTTCTTTATGCTTAGTTTCTCTTCACATCTGACCACCTGACTTCACGTATTTACTTGTTCGTTGTCTGCTCTTAACTGTTTATCATTTGCACGAGGGGGCGCCTGGGTGGCTCAGTAGATTAAGCATCCAGCTTCAGCTCGGGTCATGATCTCACGGTTCATGGGCTCGGCCCTGCATTGGGCTCTGCTGACAGCTCAGAGCCTGGAGCCTGCTTCAGGTTCTGTGTCTCCCTCTTTCTCTGTCCCTCCCCCATTCATGCTGTCTCTCTCTCTTTCTCTTTCTCAAAAAAAATTTTTTTTCAGTTGCACGAGAGCAAAGCTTTGTCTTCATGTCCTTCTCCCCAGCTCTTGGGTCGGTGCCTGGCCTAAGTGGACCTTGTCTCCTCCATATTTACCTAAACTTTATCTGGAACCCTTGCTTTGTTCCTGACATGACCAGTGATTGGGTTGTGGCTGGTTTATTTTACGAAGTGTCTCATGTTTCCTACCTTCTAGAACTGTGTTTACCTGCTGAAACTGAGCCACTTTACTGGCTGTGTTGTCATGTACAGGTTCGGAATTCTGAAGTTACTGTTCACTGCCTGATCAAAGAGGTTTGGGGTCTGATTTTTTTTTTCTTCCTTTCCTCTCTTTTTTGCACATTCTCTTCATCTGCCTGGTTTGGTGATTTAGTCCTGGCCACGACAGCTCATGGAATGATAGTCAACTACAAGAAATGGCCCAGCTGAGGATTAAACACCAAGAAGAACTGACTGAATTACACAAGAAACGTGGGGAGGTACCGATAGCCTCTCTGCGGGCCCTGTGGTGAGGGAGCAGGCGGGCAGGCGCACTAGAACTAGTATTTGCAGGCTGCATGTGCCATCAGCCTGTCTCTGAGAATGCGGCGTCGGGAAAGGTGAAGTCTTCCCCTCCACCAGCAAAAAGGTGACCTCTAGAATAACTGCTGGTCGCCACACTTGCAGGTGGCACGACAGGTACAAGTGGAGAAACTTCGAAGGAAAGAAGCCTGGTGCTTGTTCTACCGAAGATCTAACTAATCCCTTCCTAAAGCATTTGAGAGTGAACCCTGCAATTTTAGAAAAGTTCATTAGAACGATTGAAAACGTCCTGGGATGTGTTTATCCTGGGTTGTGGTCTGATGGCAAATTATGAAAAAATACAGGTTATCATCAGTTTGGCTCAGTTGATCATTTTATCAGCTAAAGAGTTTGAAAAGGTGGCCGGCGGGCGGGAGTGAAGACAGGTGTCCTCAGCGGGAGCCTGTAGCTCTGCTCGTCCGCCCTCGGTGCTGGTGGCAGAGGGGAGCCCGCATCGTTCCCATGCGTGTCCTCTGGTCCGTCCGCTCCCCACTGCCACCCACCTCATTTCTTCTTGGTGTCTGGGCCCAACCCCATGGCCACCTTTTCTAAAGTAACCCACTGTTGTTTGGTCTCCAGCAGAGGTCCCCAAATCTCTCACTGATCAAAGTGTTCTTTCCCCCGCAGTTAGCTCAGCTGGTGATTGACCTGAACAACCAAATGCAGCAGAAGGACAGGGAGATGCAGACGAATGAAGCAAAGTGAGTGGAGGCGACCCCTCCGGGACTGGTCCTGGGGTCACATTTGTCCTTGTACTGTTGGCCAGTGGATGGGCGCCACACCGGACTCAGCAAGAGTGTCATTTCTGCGCGTGCACAGCCTGCCTGCTCTAAGGGAGACAAAGGCAAGGCCGGCGCCCTAAGTCTCCCAGTTTCCCAGCACACCCCTGGGAAATAGCCTTGACCCTTGTACTGTTCCCGAAGCATTCATGGCTCTCCCGGTGAGCACTGCACGTGGCAGCTGGTGCCTTCTTCGGTGGAGACGGGGCCAGCATATGTGAGTGTGTGGCCCGTGGGAACAGGGATGAGTTTGTGGGCAGGGTTACTCTTGATCCGGGAGAAGCCTGGGAGTCCCAGTCCTAGGACGGTTGAGCTGGAGGGGAGCCTGGCGTTCATCTGTGCCTTTTTGCCTTGCTCTGCAGATGGGGGTTTCCAGAGGCTTGCAAAGGCATCTTTGCTCAGTGAATGATTGAACGGATGGAATGTGTAGAATTTCCAATCTCCTTTTCAGCCCATTGACTACTCTATTTAGGCATCAAACTCCCTCTGGGGATCCTGCTTTTGTAGTCATTCTTCACGTGGATGAATTTCACCCTAGGTGTTTCCTCTTCTAATGGGCTTGTCCTGGAAGCCACTGGGGCTTGGCTTGCGGCGGACTCTAGGGAAGAGTCCGCCATGGCACCTGGCGTGCGGGCCGAGATGACTGTTGGTGGCCTGTGCTCCCACAGCTCAAGCACCCGGCCAGGGGCTGTGGTACAGAGCTCTCACGTGTATCATTCCTTTTCTGTGTGTCCTGATTTCAGAATTGCAGAATGCTTGCAGACCATCTCTGACCTGGAGACCGAGTGCCAAGAACTGCGCAGTAAGCTTCAGGACCTCGAAAGAGCCAACCAGACCCTGAAGGATGAGTACGATGCCCTGCAGATCACGTTTACCGCCTTGGAGGAGAAACTGAGGAAAACTACTGAAGAGAACCAGGAGCTGGTCACCAGATGGATGGCCGAGAAAGCCCAGGAAGCCAATCGCCTAAATGCAGAGAATGAGAAGGATTCAAGGTCAGCCATCAGTCCACTGTTAGTGGTTTCCATTTTTGGTAAAGTAGAGCCTAATTCTCTGGAAAGAAAAAAACAAATCTGGTAGCTCTGATGATAGAGGATGGGATGAGACAGCCAGAAAACACTAGTAAAATTAGAAATAGCAGTAGTGGATATAGAAGAGATCTGCATTTATTAGAACGCTTTTAAGGCTGAGCAGAGGATTACTATCCAAAAGCGTTTTTGGCCCATACAATTTTTGCTAGTTTCTTTCAGTTTTCTAGGAGAAAAGCTAATTCTTTTTTTTTTTTTCCCTTTGCTTATTTATTTTTGAGAGAGAGACAAGAGTGTGAGCAGGGGAGGGGCAGAGAGAGAGGCACACAGAATCTGAAGCAGGCTCCAGGCTCTGAGCTGTCAGCACAGAGCCCCATGCAGGCCTTGAACTCATGAACCGTGAGATCATGACTTGAGCTGAAGTCAGATGCTTAGCCAACTGAACCACCCAGGAGTCCCAGAAATGCTAATTCTTAAACAGTATAAGGTAAACCAGAATTAGAAAAAGATTGGAATTTCCCCCACCCCTAACTTCATAAAACTATCCAGATCCAAACAAGTTTCTTGATAGTATACGAGAAGGCTACAGTCTAACCTCAAGTGAGTATAGACAGGAAATTCCTAAATGAGATATTACTAGTACTTTTTTTTCCTACTAGGATTTATCCCAGGAATGAAAAGATGGTTCACTGGTACCTTTTTTTTTTTTTTTTTTCCCTACTAGGATTTATCCCCTGAGTGAAAAGAGGATTCATTAGGAGATCAGTTAAATCTATCACTTTGAATGGTAAACAGTACGACCACTTTAGTGGGTCCTCAGAATGCCATTTGCTCAGACTCAGTTCCCAGTCCTGATAAAAATCCTTAAACTTGGAACAAAAGCTTTTAATAAAAACATCTGTCTGCAGCCAGTAGCAGATAGTGTGCTTAACAGGGAAGCCCTCCATCCCAGACGCCAGGAGTCAGTCTTGGTGGAGGGAAATGTGTGTTGAAAATTCCCATAGAGAGTCCCTAACTGATCAGAACCCGACACTGAACCCCAGGCGCTAGAGGCAGGGGGTGGGGTGGTTGGGGGGTCATGCGCATCCACTTAGAAAGCCTAAGAAAATCCCCTGAGAAAAACTAGCAATAAATGTTCAACAGAGCTTGGAACGTACAATTTTGAAGCCCTCAAGTAGTTTAGAATTTGAAAAGGTTGTTGCAGTTAATCCAAAAGAATGAAAATAGGAAAAAGTCTTAAAGAGTAATAGTGATTGCTAGTCCTACCAAGTAATATATTCAAGTAGATTTTAGAATCTACATAAAAACTGAAATCATGGGGCGCCTGGGTGGCTCAGTCAGTTAAGCATCTGACTTCGGCTCAGGTCATCTCACGGTTCATGGGTTTGAGCCCCATGTCGGGTTCTGTGCTGACAGCTAGCTCAGAGCCTGGAGCCTGCTTTAGATTCTGTGTCTCCCGCTCTCTCTGACCCTCCCCTGCTCGTGCTGTCTCTCTCTCTCAAAAATAATTAACAATAACAACAACAAAAAAAAAACCCTGAAATCATAAGATAGAAGTAAAAAAAAGTGATATTCTGCTATTTTATGAAAAATTTGTTAAGTGGTATGAGGACTTCTTAAACGTTAAAAATCATAGAAAAGGTGGACTGTATAAAATGTTCAGATTTCTTAAAGTCAGAGAACACAGAAAGGCTCAGCGGGACACATATTATCAAACAGATCTGACGTGGAGTTGGATAAGGAGCCGGCGAGCCCTCGGACAGATGCGAAGCGCAGGTTGCTCACGAGAGCGCCAGCGCGCGGGGTCCGTGACCCTGGCGCGCGGGGCTGTCGGGAAGAAAAGCGCCTTCAGGTTGCTCATGGACAGCCCGTTCTGCCACCTCCTGCAGGGCACCGGGCGTGACCAGAAAAGCGTTCCCTTTTTGAGCTTCATCGTAAGTTAGTGCGGTGGAGACTTGGTCACGGATGTTATTTCCTGACGACACATTACTCCTAGTGAAAGATACGCGATGTAGCCCTTGGGGGAGAAACAAATGGGGGTATTTTCACGCGGTAGGGTTTTACAGTCATCTAAAGATGCGTGTTTTAGGGATACTTAGTGACGTGGGAAAATGCGTAAAAGTGATGGAACTAAAAATAGGACGGGAAATGTTTTCATACTACATCTAAAATTTGAATGAAATCAGAGGATTAAGAGGAATTATATTGTTAATGGTGTTTAGTTCTGGCTGGATGGTGAGAGTGTAGCTTTTGTTTTCTTATTTTATACTTTTTGGTATTTTCTAACTTTTTTAGGTTTGTTGTACTAAGAAAAAATGAGCTGTCCATTTTGATTCTATCTCGAGTTTACTTTTTTTTAAGATTTTATTTTTAAGTAATCTGTACACCCAACATGGGACTCGAACTTACAACCCCAAGAGTCACATGCTCTATAGACTGAGTGAGCCAGGTGCCCCTTGTGTTTACTTTTTTCTTTAAACTTGTTTTTACATTTTTTAAAATTTATTTTTGAGAGAGCATGAGCAGGGGAGGGTCAGAGAGAGGGGGAGACCCAGAATCGGATGCTTATCCGACTGAGCCACCCAGGTGCCCCTAATGTTTTTTTTGAGAGAGAGAGAGAGAGAGAGAGACAGAGTGCCAGCTAGGGAGGGGCAGAGAGAGAGGGAGACACAGAACCTGAAGCAGACTCCAGGCTCCGAGGCATCAGCACAGAGCCCAACGCAGGGCTCCAACTCACAAGCCCTGAGATTCTGACCTGAGCCCAAGACCAACCAGCCGAGTCACCCAAGTGCCCCTCCCTTGTGTTTACTTTAAGTCAAATAGCTTGGCCTGTGCTGTGGATGTTTAGGCAGCTTGTGGGTGGTGAGCTTACCGGGGTCACCTGGAGTCATAGTGCTGCGTGGTGAACACCTGCCCAGGGAGAGACGGGCAGGATGAGGGGCTTGGCCATCACAGTGGACAGGAGAATGACACAGACTTCTGTTGAGATGGGACGAGAGCACGGACCGTGTCCGCTCTGGTTCTTTCCTTTGGACTGTCCTCCTAGGGATATGCCAGTGGGGGTGTCCTCTGATTGCATAGGCGGGGCCTGGCGTTTCTTTTCATTACTTTGCTCAGACTTCTCCTTAGAAGCTTTCTCTCCTTCTGCCAATCCCCAGGTTCGATGTTCTCCTCCTAGCAGCCTTTGTTTACCTGATAGCATGGCCCATTCCGCGTTTTCACGTAGTTGCTCGTGTTCTGCTGAGGTCTGTCCTCGTGGTCAGGCACGGTGGCTGCCCTGTCACACGCACTCGGGGAGTATCAAAGAAGGATGTTTGTTTTTGGCTCTTGTAGTGAAGGCCGGGCTGCTGGTGTCCTCTCCTCCCCATGACCCTCTGTCTGTCCTGTATCCCTTGCTTGCAGCAGGTGCCTTTCCAGTGGAGAAGGATCACACACCCCATATCGACACTCCGGTTTTCCCTCAAAGGTAGCTTTGCAGGTCATCTCTTCCAGCTAAGAAAATAACTATTAAACTTTATCTGTCATTTGTCCTGCTTTCATCTTCCACGTAGAAAATTAGAGCATAATGCACTTTCTCAAGCTGCAGCCTCCTCCCTTCCCAAGATTCAGATATGCCAGCCAGGGGGCTTTTCCAGTATTGAGAGTTAGCGCTGTGGCAGAAGCTTCACAAAAAATTCCAGCAGAATTCTTGACTGGGGCTTGATAGCAGTGCTAGAATTCTGGACTGGGGGGATCTCTACGTAGTAAAAACCACAGTTAGAGATGGACTTGCCGTGGAAAAGAAAACGAGGCCAAGGTCAAAAATTAGGGAGATCTTGAATTTAGGACTTGGGGAAAGACAAGAATTGTTCTGCGAAGAGGAAATAGCAGACTCAGCTGCTGACCACATTAAATTTTGTCTGCAGCCGAGACGTCTGTCCAGCCCTGGCCAGTTGAAGCTGTGTGCATTCTGACACCTTAAGATTCTCATACTTCAGCTTCCTTATCTGTAAAATACTCCTTGATTTCAGAGCATTGTTAACAAGTATTAAAGGAGTTAAAACCTGGAAGTAATCATAACAAGCCAGGCAAAAGTAAATTCTAAGTAAATCTTAACTGTTACCATTCATGCTCTCGGTACATTGCTGCAGGAAGCCAGCTCGTGACCACGACTAACCCTGGGCAAACCTGGTGGGCCTTTCTGTCCCAAGAGGCCCCGGGTGGGGACAGGAGGGCTTCTCCCTTGCTAGTTCGTTCGCTGCTTTTTCGAAGAACATAATCCCTCTTCGGGGCTTTGCTCTGGCGTCCTTTAGAGTAGGGCTCCTTACTGATGTTACTGGTGTGGGTTTGGGACTCTGGTATCTTTGCTTGGGGCAGTTATGTTATTTTATTTTTAAGTTTATTTAGAGAGAGAGGGAGAGAATCCCAAGCAGGCTCTATACTGTCAGTGCTGAGCCCGACTCGGGGCTCGAGAACCGTGAGATCATGACCTGAGCCGAAAAGAGTTGGACGCGTAACGGATTGAGCTGCCCAGGTGCCCCCCCAGGCACTGGATGCTCAGATGTGTTGTTAGAGCTGGTCGTTTATCGAGAGCTGAAACCCGGTGGGATCTGCAAGCACACGTAACGAGTGGGCTTTGTTTAACAGGCGGCGGCAGGCCCGGCTACAGAAGGAGCTCGCGGAGGCCGCCAAGGAACCTCTACCCGTTGAACAGTAAGTAGACCTCTTTCCGTCAAAACTGCACTGTTAGTCATTTGATCCACTCTTTTAAAGTGTTTTTTAAGGTATTTATTTCTGTAAAACCATGTTACGGATCGTAGAAAGAAAACAAAAATTTAAGGGAGCCGACGGAAACATCCCGGTTGCCTCCCAGGGGGCCCCTCCAGTGTGTGCTCCTGGCCAGCCGGGCGTGCACCCTGAGCAGACAACTGCCTGCAGCTTTCCTCCGGACACTTCGATCCGTCGGCTCCCACTCGTTGGACCTGTCGCTGTGTATCGCCGGGCTAGGGTTCTTTCTCTTGCTTTCCGTTCTTGGTTTGGGACTCCTATGGGCAAGAAAGGTGTTCATACCAAGGCCCTGCTTTAGATCTAGAAAATGTATGTTTCTTCTGTACTCCCAGATGTGGAAAATAAATCTCTAGTATATTTTCCTGAAACTACAAAAAACTATTGACCTGGAAATGACGGGTTATGGAAGCCATTTATGCTGCCTCCTGATTGCAGCATTAAGAGGTGGCGGGGGGTGACGCGACTTAGGTCCCGTGGTGCCCAGGATCTCACAGAACCAAGCTGAGCAAACCTAACCTAGGACTGCCTGACTGTAGAGGCCGGCTCTTGGTCTCTGTGCTTCCCACGCAGTAGGATTTCCGGGGCAAAGGATGTGTCTGTCTTTGAAGGGTTTTGATTACCCGTTGCCACGTCCTGGTATTTTCGTATGGCCCTGGGCCTTTGCACAGTCTGAGTGTCTTCACGTGTGTAGTCTCTGAAAGTGTTCGCGTAGGGTTAGCTCACGTTTGCTGCTCTGTTGTCGCCCTTGTGTGAACACGAGTGACTCCTCCAATCCACGACCGCGAAGAAAAGAAAGGCCAGCCTTGTTCTCTTTCTTCAGGCCTGCCTTTGTTCTCCCCGACGGCCTGGCCAAGACTGGGGTCAGTTGCATGGAACCCTAAAATCAATAGCCAAGGAAAATAAATTTACTTTGACTTGGTTTAACTTGCTTGGAGGCAAGTTAAGTATATATTTATATAATCCAGATAATCATGGAAAAATCTTGCTTTCGAGTTCTAAAGAGTCCGAACATGAGGTGATAAAGTATTGGGTCATTAGGTTTTATTATTTTACTTCTCCAAGAAGATTGCAACGCGGGAGGAGGTCATTAAGACCAAAATAATTACTTGCCTTTCCCTGAACCAGGAAAGGGGGGCGGGGGAATTCCAGAGGTGCTTTGTGTCCAGTGGGATAAACAACAGTGCGATTCTGTGGGTTGATTATTTTGTGTGAAGCGTGACGGACTGACTCCCGAGATGTCAGAAGGACCAAGTGTTTGAACACAAGCACAAAATGCCCAGAGTCAAAAATGAGTTGTGTTTCGATTTTGCTTTCCCGTCTTTTATTATGAAAGCAGTATTCAAGCCTGATATTAAGGCACCGTTGATTTCATTGCTCTTCCGGGAGTCCGTCCTTACTCGCCTGCGCTGCCCTTCTCTTGCACTCCGTCCCTGCCCCTGCTGTCCCGTGCCGCTCAACCATCTCGAGGGGCTGTTGACGGGGGGCACTGGAGTCGAGTGTGCAGGGGCCCCTCAGCTGCGGGCCAGACTTCGGAAGAGACTGTCCCTTGGCACCGGCGTGTCGTTCTACACTTACTAAACCATTATGTCGCGGCCTTGTAGGTGAGAGCGGTGTTCACACCTCAGAGAATCAAAAGATCA
The DNA here is from genome assembly GCA_004023845.1 of Helogale parvula. Classification (NCBI taxonomy): domain Eukaryota; kingdom Metazoa; phylum Chordata; class Mammalia; order Carnivora; family Herpestidae; genus Helogale; species Helogale parvula. The sequence continues at coordinate 124,444 of PJEM01005314.1, forward strand.
CTTTTAGAATAATTTTTAAATGCTTTTATTTATTTTTGAGGGAGAGAGCATGAATGGGGGAGGGACGGAGAGGGAGGGAGACACACAATCTGAAGATAGGCTCCAGGCTCTGAGCTAAAGTCGGATGCTGAACCGATTGAACCACCCAGGCACCCCCAAAAGGTCACTTTTAGTTATTTTTAGCTGTAGTTCTGGATTTGATTTCAATAGGTTAAATATTTCTTTTAGCACACTCAGAGTGAGGCCGCTCCTGGTCCTCCAGAGAACCCTTGGCCACCTCCGAGTTGCATAGTTGTGGCCAGGCAATGGTTCTGGGGTTCGTAGAGCAGACTCACCACAGAGCTCCTGGTCAGCAGAGTCAAAGCCTCGGCCCCTCCCTTTCTTTCCAGGGATGATGACATTGAAGTCATTGTGGACGAAACCTCTGATCATGCCGAGGAGACCTCTCCTGTGCGAGCCGTCAGCAGAGTGGCCACGTAAGTGGACGGGGTGGGCCAGGCAAGGAGGCTCGAGCTGCAGTCTGACAGCGCATTTGTGGCCACGACACGAGCAGCCCGATGGCAGCCAGGCCCCTCGCTAGAGCACTCAGCCCCCTGTCATGGGCATGGAGAGTGCGGGCTCCTGAGTGTCCCCATCCTCCTCAGGTCCCCTCTTAATGGGAGATAAGCTGTCCCTTAGTGCTGCCACCAGCTGTGAGGGGAGGCAGAAAAGAGTGTAGAGGCTTCCTGCAAGAGGGACAGGGACACCTTGTCGGGCAGGATGATTATTTAGGTCAGACTTTTTACTTTTTACTTGGGTTCCAGGATTTTTTCTCTTTGCTAGAGCAGGACTGAAAGGGTGGGGATTGGTTATTTACAGACGCCATGAGATCAGAGTGACTATGTCCTTGTCCAAAGCACTGTTTCCAGGACAATTAATGTGTGGGAACTCTGTTTCTTTTAAAACTTGGAAGCTGAGGCCTCCCCTCTGCCTTCCCACTGCTTCCTGGTGGTGTGCTCCTCTGGAGGGTTTCTGGGCTGGGGTTTGGGGACTCCATGGGAGACAGGCTCCCACGTGTCTGTTTTTGTGGACTGTTTTTATTGATGAATGATTTGGGCAAAATGTTTCTAAGGTTTAAACCTATGCTCCCCTCCTCTTTAGTAAGCGACTCTCGCAGCCTGCTGGAGGCCTTCTGGATTCTATCACTAATATCTTTGGGTAGGTTAGAAAACCTTCGCCTTTCCTTGTCAATATGTGTGTGGATATTCCTAAGTATTGTACAGGATTTATCACCGTTTTTTAATGTACACCAAAGTCTCAGTGGTGCTGAGTAGACAGACGCTTTAATTTCAGCTTTTCACGTAGCTTCTTCCTTTTCTCCTCCGTTTTCTTTCTCTTGCTCTCGCTGCGTGCTGATCTCTGGCCTTTCCTTTAGTCTGTCCGAGTCTCCCCTTTTGGGACATCACTCTTCTGACGCTGCCAGGTGAAAATACTACCCTCTCTCGGCCCGGCATGCGAGCGTGGCTCCTTGATAATCGTGCTGATCACTGCTTCGTACTGATCGCCGCTTCGCCGCCCCCTGCCACGGTTGGAGCCGCTGTGCATGCTCCTGGGGTGCTCCAGCCTCTGGAGCAGGCGCTAGGTTGAGCTCTTTCCCCAGCAGTCACATTCTCGTCCCTCTCTCCTTTGGCATGCGTTTGACTCCGCCTTGGCCACGGTGTACACTGAGGGTGACTGCAGCTAGGCATAGAGGTCACCTGACAAAAATACAAACAAGCTCCCTCCGAGCAGGCAGTTACAGTGTGCGGAACACGTTCTGTAGCAGTTTATTGACTGGGCAACAGTAGTTTGGGATGGCTCTTCAGTGTCGGGTTTTGGAGTCCTGAGTTAGCAAGCAGGAGAGTACAGGTATGTGCTGGAGAGCTCTCCAGGTGTCCTGCGAGGGTGCTTCTGATCGGGTGCATCGCTCTGTGCTTTGAAGAGTCTAGGAGGGAGAAGCAGCTACTGCCAAAGTCATGTATGAAGCCCTTCTGAGCGTCGGTGGACGTTAAGCCCTGTGCAGTCCTAATAGTTTCCTTTATGTTACTTCTTAGGAGGCGCTCTGTCTCTTCCTTTCCAGTTCCCCAGGATAACGTGGATACTCATCCTGGTTCTAGTAAAGAAGTGAGGGTGCCAACGACCGCCATATGTGTCTTTGTAAGTATGGTTTAACCCCACTCCCAGCGAGCTTCGTATGGTAACCGAGCTGGACAGTTAAAGGATCCATTCTGTGCCGTGGCTAAGTTTTCTACTGTTTTATTTATAGCAGTAGCAAGCTTTTACACCTGTTGGCTCTGTCTGATGGAAGGGATTGATACATTTTGCTTGGGTTCAGGGGACAGAATTTATTATAATCATTCTCTAATGTAGAACTAGCTGAGAGAGAATTGGTAACATGAGAGATGAGAAAAGGGAGAAGGGATTAGGGCTGGTGAGAAGTTACACTAGTGCATGTTGTCATTGTCACCAGTTGGCTTCAGTCTAGAATAGAGATTCTAGTCGGTGGTCTGTTTTAGAAGGTCGGTAAGGGTAGCTGTTTGCTTCATGGATTCTGCCCATACCGATGTACCTTCTGATCGTTAGGAGGAACAAGGTTGGCAGCAGGAAACCCTGCTGGGCAGAGGCCACTTGATACCAGGACTGTCGGCTGGAGCTCGGCGCTGGGTGCTAGTACTAAAAAATAATTAGGTCCCCGCTGGGGCGATTGAGCAGCAATGGAAACCAGCTCGGGGACTTGCAGAGTACCTGGCTCAGGGCCGCCAGGTAGGGGGCTGGTGGGGATGGAAAGGCAGAGCAGAGCCCAGGTAGCTGGGCTGACTCTTGGATTGCATGGGGTGACTTAGAGGAGCCGGCTCTCAGGGTGGAGAAAGACTTGCTGTCAAAATGAGATGGAATTTATATGGTGGAAATTTTTAGTTCCAGGCATAAGGGAGAACTGAGATCTCCACACCACACACTGGTTGTAAAGAGAGTCCCCCTCTGGAGGAGGAGTTGACGGGGGACCGTCAGGGGCCCCCCTGTTCCCCCTCTATCCCTGCGATTCCCTGACAGGCCCTAGGCACCTCACGGAGGTCAGTGATGATTGGTAAAAGGTCTGATTGCACTAAACGTCACAGCCCCTTCCCTGCCCTCGCCTCCCAGCAGCCCATTGTTTTCTCCTGTCACATTTAAGTCTTGTGTATGGGATAGTGGAGCAGCTGACAGTTTGGGATTCTGTCCGTGTGTGTCTCTGAGAGTAGACGGCTCACACCTGACGGGCATCCGACAGAGCCAGCTGTGCAGGAGGCTGGAGAGCGGCAGTTGTGGGTGTGGCCATGCATGATCTCAAGTTTTCAATCTGAGACCTCCTAAGTAGAAAGGTAGCGTGAAGAAGGAAGGGAATCAATGGAGACTAAAAAGGTTGGTCCCCTTAACAGCTTTTCAGCAGCAGGACACAAGGGCTGAGGTGGGGCATCAGTTCACCAAGCAAATTAATAATAATACAGTAACAAAGTGATGTTTCTTTCCAATCAGTTAATAGTTGTGTTTTTTGATAATATTTCAAGCATCTTTTTCAGTCCCAAGCAAATGTGACAATCAGATCATGTTTTCCTAAAATGATGTTTTCGGCAAGCGATTGATGACCTGTTTTGTTTTGAGTTTATTTATTTTGAGAGAGAAGGGGGAAGGGGCAGAGAGAAAATCCCAAGCAGGTTCCATGCTCAGTATAGAGCCTGACGCTGGGCTCGATCTCACAGCCCACAAGATCATGCATGATCTGAGCCCATATGAAGAGTCGGGTGCTCAACCGACCGCGCCACCCAGGCGCCCCAGTGATCCACTACTTGTAATCGGTGTTTTCTAGTGCCCCCCCCCCCTTTTAATCATAGAAATTTTCAAATCCAGAAAAAGAACTTCTGGCACCGTTGTCTGTCAGGCAGCTCCAGTTAGCCGCATTTGCCAGTCGTCCTCTCGCGCCCACATGCTGTCACCGGGGCACTATAAAGCAGATGGCAGATGTCGTGGTTCATCCAGAAAGATTTCAGCATCTGTGGTCTTTTAAGAGCAGTTTTAGTGAATCTTCTCATAGTCTCTTCTCCCGTCTTACGAGAGGATGCTTTTTAGTCTGCTTCCCTTCCCAGCCTGAACATAGAAGAGATGCCACCTTTTCAGATTGTGTGTTCTAGTTTGGATGCCAGTCTCCAAGATTACCCTGTGAAGAATTTAAATTCTCCCAAAGTAACACCTATTTTATTGAAGGCCTACTCAAGTTCAGGCCCAGTCCTAGGTCACGAAACCTGTGGAAGTCATTTCCTATAGATGGGCAACTGAGGCTTCGCGAAGCTAAGAAACTCGGCAGAAGACGCCTTGCTCTAGTACGTGTTAGAGCTGTGTTTCTAGAACTGAAGAGAATTCCACTATTACGCTGACGTGCGTGGTAGCAGGACTGGCATCCATCCACTCATATTAAAACTCCACGTTCAGATTACGCATCTGAGGAAAACCACGAAGTCATGCTATACTTCCCCTAGATCAAGAGTTTAGTGTGTAGCATTAATATAATCCAGACCAATAAAGAGGCTGTTAATCAGAGGCTTACTTTTAAGCTATTAAGATCATAGCATAGAAGAAATTGCATTTTTTCCTAAGAAGAAATAAAGTGAATGCAAAGACAAACTTTAGGTAGTGAATCTATACCGATTTTGATTACTTTTTAAGAAGGTTGCACTGTATTTAAATAAATGGAACTATAACTTATAAGAAGAAGACAGTAGCAGAATCCCAGGAGACCCTGGGCTAGGAATCCACCTTAGTTTATGAGTGATCCCCTTTATTTACGGATGAGTGTCTAACACTTTTGCTTAGGTATCTAGAACGTTCATCTGTATGGGCCTCTTTCTTCCCGGAATGACAGTGATTGGGTTGAAACAGGGTGCTTGTCTTGCAGGACGCTCACGATGGGGAGGTCAACGCCGTGCAGTTCAGCCCGGGCTCCCGGCTGCTGGCCACCGGAGGCATGGACCGGAGAGTTAAGCTTTGGGAAGTGTGTGGAGGTGAGACCTCAAGAGTGAGAGAGGCTGTGTTGGGGACATCTGGTTGATCTTGCTCTCAGGCTAGCTTGAATTGTTCATTGTCTCAAAATACACAGTACTTTCTTTAAGGAATTCTCTGACCAGAGCGTCATTACCATCTCAGGCGTTACAGCTGAGTGGCTGATTCCTCTTGAGTTTTCAAGTAGTGACTAGAAAATACTGTTGAGTTACGGACACATTAGTGTTTGTGTTTTCTCAGATACATACTGATCAGAACATTTTCCAAGGTAGCACAGGTTTTAGAAGGAAAAGAAAAAGTCTTAACGTCATAGACTTTGTAATTAAACTATACATTGAGCTGAGGTGTATGCACTGAATAACACAAGTGGCCTTGGCCTGGGGACACTGACTGCGGTCATATCTAAGCTTGAGAAGAAAAAAAGGGGTGTCTCTCCCAGGAAAAAATGTACTTAACAAGCAGCTTAATCATCAAGAACCCAAAGATCAAGACCCAATCTCTGATTAGACCTTGTTTCAGATGTGACCTCAGAGTACTCAGAAATGCAATGACATTAGAACAGGAAATGGGGCTTAATGAAGCCATTTCTTAGAATTTGGAAGCTGGGGATAGCTCAGTTTCAGCATTTTGGGATTTCCTGAACTATTCCTGGTTTTTTTAATTAAGCAAGGTCAAGGGACAAGGCTGAAGATTTTAGTAAGAACCAGTTTGTCGGGTTTCCGTAGTTGCAGCACCTCCGTGCTCGCTGTCCAGCAATAAGCAGACGCAGCGTGGCCTCATGTCCGCTGTCTCCCCTGATCCTCACCACGGCCCTGTGCTGTCTGAAAGGTGTGCATCGCCCCTGCTTGACCAGATGAAGACTCAGAGACACTGCTTGATTTGCCTTGTTGGTTTACACGGCCGGTAACTGATCAGTGAGGCAAAGAAGGGGCACAGCCAGGACCTGAGCTGGGTCCTGTGGCTACCGAGCCCTCTCTCGTCCCACCACACCTCCCCATGGCTGTAGAGCTGCTGCCTAAGCCTGTGTTCCTGCTTTTGGTGTGTCTAGAGCAAGAGCAATCTAGTGGTTATAACATTATGAGTAAAGCACCAAACTTGTGTGCTCCGGTGTCCGTGCCCACCCCCTCCGAGAAAGTAACTGTGTAATTAAATTCCTGGCAGTTACAGCTAGTTGAAGGTCGTTAAAATTTGTGCCGTTTTACCCAGAAACACTTTATGAATGATAATTGTGGGAACTGTGAGAAGACAACAGTAAAACCATAGTGTAATGAAGTTTTATGAGATTTGGTTTTTTAAGATCGTAAGTAGTATGTCTGTTTTTTAATTTTTTAAATATTTATTTATTTTCAAGAGCAAAAGAGAGACACTGCAAGCAGGGAAGGGGCAGAGAGAGAGGGAGACACAGAATCCCAAGCAGGCTCCAGGCTCTGAGCTCTCCGCACAGAGACTGACGCGGGGCTCTAACTCTTGAACCATGAAATCGTGACCTGAGCTGATAGGACACTCGACCGACTGAGCCACCCAGGGGCCCTCATAGTTCGGAGTATGCCTTGTGATTAAATAAAAATACAAGTAGTTTTTAATGCTGGGTCAGTAAAAGTACCTACAAGAAAGTGAGAACCAACTTTTAGTAACAGTGTTACGTTTTTGCTACTGAAGAGGAAGTAAATGCTAATGGAAATTATGAAATAGTTTGAGGGAGTCCCGTTTTTATGCTTTAAAAGTATCAGAAGCACTGCGGTTTCTGCCCAATAGAACACTTGTCCTTCCTCGTTCTGTGAAAAGCCCAAGCTCCGTTGGGAGTAACTTCTATAAATACTGTTGATGTATATTCCCTTGGTGTCTTCTGGGTAAAAGAGCTTTGAAAAGGTCTTTTTGGTCATTTGAGATTAACCTCTTATGTAGAATAGCATTTATTGATCCTTTCTTACAGCTTGGCCCTGTGTCAGCTGCCAGAGAAATGGACCGATATCTTGGGCATAAGCCAAAGAGATATTTCTTAGAATTTACAGTAATATTTCTGTAAAGATCTAATCTAAATAAAGACCGTAATTAGTGGATATTGGCCTCTTTCCAACTTTTGAAAATCTAACGAAAGCTAGGATCAATAAAAGGCATTAAATGTGCTCTACAGGTATTTTGCAGTAAATTCCGAGGGAGGGACTCACGAACCCCTCAGTAATCCTGACCCTGAACATTTGACACCATCAAACCAGTGTTCATGTCATAATTATTGCCAGTAAGAGAGAAGGCTGTTCTTTGACCTGTTCCCTATTTTGTGCTCCCCTCTTAAGAATTTGATTTGAATTGTTCCCTAATTGTTTTTCTGGGCTTGTTAGCTTTAAAAAAAAATTTTTTTTTAATGTTTTTTATTTATTTTTGAGAGACAGAGAGAGACAGTGCAAGCAGGGGAGGGTCAGAGAGAGAGGGAGACACAGAATCGGAAGCAGGCTCCAGGCTGTGAGCTAGCTGTCAGCACAGAGTCCGGCACAGGGCTTGAACCCACGAACTGTGAGATCATGACCTGACCTGACATCAGATGCTTAACCAACTGAGCCACCCAGGCGCCCCCAGGCTTGTCATCCTTAAGCTGCCCTTTAAAGAAGGAACTTAATCACATCATCTTGAGACTTGTACTCTTACAAGTTTGTGCCTGCATCATTAAAGTTCCCTCGTGGGTGGCCAGAGCTGAAAGCAGGACCCAGGCGTGTGTGGGTGGGCCTCTGGGTGAAGGCAGCTGGGGAGAGGGGAGTATTGACAGGCAGTGGGAGTGCCAGAATCTTACATTCCCGGAGACAGAGTAAGCGCGAGGACAAATTCCAGAAACTCCAGACTCGCTTTACTGGCATCCCAAGGACTAGCCAGCTATTATACGTAACTAAAGAAAGACACTCTTTTCAGACCTGCGTGAGGATTATCACATGGATCCTGAAAATTCAGCGGTCAGCTTCTATGGTAGCTCAGTTGACCCAAAGATGTGTTTATTAGAAACATTTTACTCAGAAATAGCATGGCTAAAACTCAGCCTCTAAGTGCATTGGCATGACTTTAAAATTCTCGCATTTACCTCCTTGTAAAGGGAATTAATGACTCAATTTCTTGAAAAGACCAACTTAACACATGCAAACTGCTAGGCTCTGCGTCCACTTAACACCTTCATCCTCTTCCAGCTGGCTCGCTGTTTCTTTGTGTCTCGCTGTTTTGTTTGTCCTGCTATTCTTAGACTGTGCATCAGTGCAGAACTCTGCTGTTCTGAGCCTGTAATTGGTTTCCATTGTGTTTCAGGTGCCCCATTGTAACTTATGTATGTGCTTTCTTTCCTCAATCCTTCTTTTTATCCAGATAAATGTGAGTTCAAGGGCTCCCTGTCCGGCAGTAATGCAGGAATTACAAGCATTGAATTTGACAGTGCCGTAAGTATCTAGTATCCAGGGAAATGGGTGAGTTTAGAAGTTTTTAGGAACAATTTAAGACATCTGGTTCTTAGAGGCTAATAATACTTCAGACAGTTTCTCTGCTGTTCTCTACCTTAAGTCAAATCAGTGATAGGTCAGGATGC